>CAJNOP010000256.1:147899-185956 GCA_905250075.1 Rotaria sp. Silwood1
CACCCACACCCTTCCTAATCAGAAGATTTAGCAAGATTTCTTCATCCATGTAATCAGATTAAAATTAAATCGTTATGTGATCAATGAGAGTTTGTATTTCTTTTCTCTCCCTTTAACTGAGCATTCGAAAATCACAGCTGGTTTGTTTATTTCTCACTTAAGAAGATCTAAACCTGTGATGAGTTTTTCCGTTTTACTTCCTAATGCAAATTCTATATTTGAATCTGAATATTATTCGGGTTTTAAATATTGTTTCTATACAATCGATTTCAAACGGACACCATATTTTGCCATAGAAATAATCTGAACTTTCAAATATCTGACGAAAAAGAGAGTTCAGCCCCTAATGTCAGCTCGATTCTTTTGAGAAAAGAATAAACAGTCTTAAACCATCATTCGTTTGACAAATGCTCTAGTGTGATCTACTGTTTAAGTACACCGATATGGTTAGATCATGAATTGATGCTAATGGATCAACCCGAGATTACACAAGAGAGAGATCAAAGTCATCGAGACATTGAATTTTAATAGCATCTATGCAGATATGACTTTCTTTGGAGATCATAATGAATACATTGTGTTTTTACATTTTAATTCAACAGGAATTGCGATACAATCTTCTCTTTTTTTTAGTCGGAATTTCTTTTTACTGGAGTACCCAATATGAATTCGACATCTATTAACTGTATTTGTGCTACTGATCCATCTTGCCAAAGTCAGAACGTATTGTCCAAAGAGCATCGATTGCCTAACGGTTCCAGTACATACATAGTAACTTACATGGTACCAGGCTCTATTTCAGGCTGTTTTCTTATGGATTCTCTTCTTCACTCTACATTTGAATGTTTCTATTCTGATTCAATATGTTTTCCGACTCTACTCGACTTTATTAAGGAGAAATATCTCCGAACTGTTCAATTCACACCATGGTTTAGTCCCAGACCCCTGCTGAATGATTCACTGTCAAGCCGTTTTGCTCCAAACACTTCAATTTCCACAATAGTTAAACAATTGATGATTGAACAATGGAACCCCTCATATTCATATGATCTGTATTATCAATTATGTGCACCGAGTTATTGTACTTATTCTCATACAGAAAAAAGAGGCACATTCTTTGGCACCCTGACAATATTGCTTTCCTTGATCGGTGGTCTTTCCAGTGCACTAAAAATCATTGCATCTCAACTGGTCGATATTTTCTTTCTATTAGCAAAATTGGGCTTTAGATCACAACATCAAGAAGGTACTTTGTTTGTTTTATTTCAAAAAGAAATTAATTGATACTTTACACTAAATATTAGATTCCATTTTATCTGCTCTACAAAAAAAGGAAAAAAATGGACAGTCTCAGATTATGTAAGAACTTTGTCTATGCAAAGAGAGAATCGTTATAAGATGTAAAATCGAGCTTCTCAAGAAACTAGCTGTGTGTACAACCAGATCATTATAGATAACCCATATCTGCCATTAATAATTGATAGAATTTAATAGAAACCAGTTGTCGTTTTAATGTAGCACTTGATTCAATAAGCGATGCCAGTGAAAATATGAAACGGCTTCGTAATTATATTAAAAACTCAAAGATTACTTTTTTATTTTTTGTAATTCATATAAGTAGTTAAAGCATTCAAGAGATTGATTCATTTCTATCAGACATCAATATCAAAAATTGACAGACATCGTGCGTATGATTTCAGGGTCATAATAGGATTGATCGTAGTGAAGATCTATTGTTCACCACTATATGGCTCTTTTATGCATTTACCTTCTTTCATCACTTGGGTCTAGCTAACGTATTTATTTTCGATTCGACACTGCATTCAACTTGTTCTCAAAAACTACAATGACCTCGTAAAGACTCCACTTCCCAAATAATATTTCCAGGATATCATGGCATGAATATGTGCTGTTGCTTTAAATGTCTTTTTCATTGGAGATCTTCTGATTCTTGATATCGGCTTGTCCACAGGTAACGCACTCACCCTTTTTTGGCCTTCGGGTTCCTATAACTCAACAGTAGTATGTAGTAAAGACCTGAAACTTGTAGTTTCACAAGATAATTAGAAGATCTATCTCTACTAAAAATTTAGCTTCATTTGACTGTACTACCGCGGTTGTAAAGATTCAGGAAAGCGTGGTAACGCACTCATTTAAAAGGCCCCTTGTCATTAGGCCCATGCAAAGAAATTTATATTTCTACGAATTTATGCACATCAAAGAAAATATTTTTATATGGATTTGGAGGTAAGTTGTTAGGCTTGATAACCATGGTATGTACTTTTTGAAAGCTTATTTCTATAAAGAGTTATTAGCAAAGTATTCCAGTAACGCACTCAGCATGGTTTGTTTTAAAACCTTTTGAGTGCCAAGGCGTATGCACGAAACCTTTACTTAAACAATTCATGAACGTCTAGAATGAATGTTATAGTGAAAATAATTTAGTTATTTCAAAAAAACGACACACGTTTGTCATTATAATAGTATGATAAAATCATTTAAAAATCATCATCATCATCATCATAATGTCCCATAGGCTTAGCGCCCGTTGGAGCCAACCATTTTTACGGGATCAGATTTTTCCACGCCTGCCGGTCTTGTGCAAGGTGGAACAGCTCTTGTCTACTGCGTTGACACCACTCTGTTATGTCATCCAGCCATTCTCTGCATGGACGCCCCCGGCGAGATTTTCCTTCCATTTTTGAAAATATTATGTGTTTGATTAATCTCGTATCATCCGTTCTGCAGATGTGGTCAAATAACCGTAGTTTTCTCTTCTTGATGGTGTCTATTATCGTGTCCTCTTTTGATATCTTTTTCCTGATATTTTTGTTTCGCATTTTATCTTGCCAATTTATTCTTAGAATTCGTCGGTAAAATTTCATTTTAAATGCCAATAGTTTTTGCCTGTCTGCTTCTTTTAAGGTCCATGTCTCTGACGCGTATAATAGGACGCTGAAGACGCATGTTGTTAGGATTTTCAGTTTGTTTTCTGTCTTCAGTTTTTTACTTTTCCAAATATGTTTCAATGAAGCTAATGCACCTGTCGCTTTTCCTATTCTCCTTTTGATTTCCTCTGAACAGTTATTATCCCACGTGAGTAAGCTACCAAGGTATTCAAATTTCTCTACGTTTTCTACGGTACTGCCTGGTACTTGGGTGCTACTTTCAATATTCCTGTCTCCAAATACCATAGTTTTAGTTTTATTTATGTTCAGTATCAGTCCAGATTGTTCAGCAGCTGTCTTTGTTAGCTCAATTTGGCGTTGGAGTGAGCTAAGATCTTCATCTATAAGATCGATATCGTCGGCAAATATCAAGTTGTTTATGACCACTCCACCGACGTTGATCCCGCAGGTGTTCTGTCTCACCTGGTCCATTACCCTTTCTAGATATGCGATGAAGAGGAGTGGTGACAGAGAATCGCCTTGTCTAGTTCCTACGTCTGTTTGAAACCACTCGCCATAATCATTACCAATTCGAACAGCTGACTGTGACTTTTCGTAGATCTTTCGTAGCAGTGTGACCATTTTTGCTTCTACGCCGTAGGATTTTAGCATAGCCCAAATAATTTTGTGTTTAATCGTATCGAATGCTTTTTGAAAATCTATGAAACAATTATATATTTTCTTTCCCTGTCTTTTTGCTTTTTCAGCCAATAATCTGAGCGTTAGAATTTGATGTACGGTGCTCCTGTCTTTCCTAAATCCTGCCTATTCATCGGAGAGGTATGGATCTAGATGATTTTTTAATCTGTTGAGTAGTACTACTAGGAGTACTTTTTCTGTATGATTGATAAGAGAGATTGTTCGGTAATTCGAGCAACTGCTGAGATCTCCTTTTTTCGGAATAGGCACCAGGATGGATTTGCCCCATTCTTCTGGAATTGTACCTTCATGCCATGCTTTGTTACAGAGATTGTGGATTTGACGTGCTAACTGTTCGCCGCCAGCTTGTAGCATTTCCGCCGTGATGCCGTCTGACCCTGGACTCTTGTTTCTTTTTAGTACACGTATTGCTGTTTGAACCTCTGAGTACAGGATATCCTGGGGTTCTTCGTTTTCGGGAGGTGCAATATCTTCAAGTTCTTTGACCATCCCGTCTCCGCCGCCAGGATCTTTATATAGACTGCTACAATACTGTGTCCACCTTTGTTTTATATCATCCTTTGCCTGTAACGTTGTGCCCTGCTGATCTCGTATCACATTCAGTCGAGGTACAAATTCGCTTCTTAATGTTTTTAATAGGCTGTATGCTTCTCTAGTATTTCCAATATTTAAACCTTTTTCTGCTTGCTCGCATTGATCGTTTATCCAATGCTCTTTATCCTGTCTTGCAGATTTTTTGACTCTCCGACATGAGTCTTTATATTGCTGTGCATATTCTATGGAAACGTTTTTCATCTGTTTTAGTTTTCGTTTTTCATCAGCAAGTTTTAGCGTCGTTTCGGAAATCCAGGGTTTTTTTGTTTTTCTTTTTGCAGGAATCGTTGTCTCTACTGCATCTTTAATGGCCTGTGCTATTTTGTTGGGATGCTCCTCCAGATTGCATGTTGGCTCTATGTTTTTCATGTTGTTAGATTGTCTATTGCTGTATGATTGTCTTATTTTCTCATTTCTCAATCGATTCACATCTGCGTCGTAGTATTGTTGCGGCTTATTGCACATTTTCTTGAGGCGCAGTTTGATGTTAAATAAGACTAGTGAATGATCTGAGCTTATGTCTGCACTTTGAAATGTTCGACAGTTGATGACCGATGTCTTCCATCTTCTTTGAATGAGAATCATATCAATCATATTCTTGTGAATGCCATCTGGTGATGCCCAGGTCCATTTTCTGTTGGATTTCTGTTGAAACCTTGTATTACATATGTAGAGATCGTGTAGGGTTGCAAATTCTAGGAGGCGTTCTCCGCGTTCGTTTCTATCGCCATATCCATATTTACCCATAACGGATTTCCACTCTGCATTTTCGCTACCAATTTTAGCGTTCCAATCTCCTGTCAGAATGATTATATCCTTTTTATCTGTCTTTGTTATTACTTTCTCAATATCGTTGTAGAATGCTTCAATGTCTTCTTCTGACGATGCAGCAGTTGGTGCATATACATGTATGACTGTAATTTTAAATGGTGCTGCATCGAATCGTGCCGAAATTATTCGTGAGCTTATTGGATTATATCCTATTAACGCCTTTTTTGCTTGTGCGCTTAGCAAGAAACCGACACCCCTCATATTTACAGTCTCTTCTCCTGACCAAATAAAATCTCCATTTGGTGTTTCACCTTTTCCTGTCCATCGCACTTCAGAAATACCAATTATATCGTATCTGAAACGTTTCATTTCGTTTCGCAGCAATTCCAATTTTCCACCAGCCCATAGGGTCTGTACATTCCATGTTCCTACTGTCAAAGAAATTTTGGCAAGAGTTAGTTTTTGCGTGTTTTTTGTCGTATAGTTCGTGTATGTGGTTTTTCCAGTCGCCAATTTATCGATTCTGTCCTGGTCACTCAGCAGAGGACGCAGACCTTGTTTCACCGGGCGCCGTCCGAGCCGGTATGATTTTCTCTGAAATCGTTCATGGTTAGTTTCTTTCGTCTTGTTCTTTTTACAGACGACGGTATCTGCACCCCTTCCGTCTAACACTTCTCCTTTATCCGGGCTTGTGACCGGCACAGAGTTCGCCAAGCGGCGGTCTCCATGGTGGAGTTATTTAAAAATACATATACGTTTACGCCGTTTATTTAGAACAAAAACACATATATATATACATGAAGATGACCAAGACGTCAGACGCGGATATATTCATGAGTAAGAAAAAAAAGTCGTCCATGAGAAAAGAAGTGAAAAGAGGAAAAATATCTCGTCAAAGAAGAAAAAGAAAAATAATGATTGTATATCGTAACAGATAAAACAAATATATTGTACGTAAGGACAAAAAAGAAAGAATTTAACAAAACAATGTACAGAGGGAACAATATTCAAATGAAGAAATGTGTATAGTAATGCGGAAATAAAGCAAACTACTGTATTATAAATAGCAAGCAATATGTTGATTAAAAAAACTTTCATCATGATAGTTATTCGAAAAATTCTGAATAATTCATATTACATGCTCACATTTCTATTAAACAAATTTAGCTAAATTGTAATAGGCACTGCATTAGCATTTATACAAAGTTCGTGATCAGTAGACTAATTAATTGCTAGATATACAAAAGTCGCATGAGTGCGTTACCATTCATCTTTCTGAGGAATGTAATTTTAAAAAATTCTAAAAATTAAATATGATAGGCCTTCAAAAGTTACCTAAACATTAATATCTTATTTTTTAAATTTCTCATTTATTAGGATGATAAACGTGAAAAACCATTCCATTGGTAACGCACTCATCGCTCTTTTAGTGAAGTTTTGTGAGACTATTTTTTGTGTACTCAAAAAGTGAGTACACTACTAAAATCGGTCTGTGTGTCCGTCCGTCCGTCCGTATACACGATAACTTTCGAAAGGAGAGTCAGATCGCGATGAAATTTTCTACACAGTTCAATTTATTAATGTCTCAGTCGAGTTCGAAGATGAGCCTGTTTGGATGAGCCCTTCCTGAGTTATTGCAAAAATACTGATTTTTCCTTATGGCTTCTTATAGGAAAATCGACCTATCTCCACATTCGTAAAACACTTTTCCTATCATAGTCAAATGAAAACCCAACTATTATACACCGTTCGATAGAGAATTTCACGAGCTACAAAATGGTATATAAAGCATAAAAACTTGAGCTGAAAATTTTGGTCAAGGAACGGGTTTTTTGAGAAAATAGCGATATTTTATAAAGGTTGGCGAAAGCAAATTGGGGTCGAGGAATCTGAATCTGAAGTCAGATTTTGAAAATCTTGAACTACATTTTTTGGGTCAAAGATAGGATTTTTTAAGAAAATAACGACATTATATAAAGGTTGGCGAAAGCAAATCGCGGTCAAGGAATCTGAAGTCAGATTTTGAAAATTTTGAACTTCATTTTTTAAGAAAATCATGATAATTTATAAAGGTTGACGAAAGGAAATCGGCGTAGGTGAATCCAAATCTGAAGTCATATTTCGACAATTCTGAACAAAAGTTGTTGGATTAAGGAATCGTTTCTTCACTTTTTGAAGTACACATAACACTCGGATTTAAATCCGAGGTTTCCACATTTATTTAAACTAAGAAAGAGAATGACATTTTACCAGATATCCTAAAATGAAGCGTGCTTATTCACGACTCTTTCCATAATCAAAGCTCTCTCATAAAACATTTTAGAATATCTCATGAGAACCATTTCCTTTGCACTGTTAAAACACACAATAATAAAGTCGAGTCATACCTTATGTTCCTATCTCTCGTTCTTTCTCCAAATAGACCGAATGGAAAAACAAGGCTTATATTCTTATACAGTTATATATGCTCTACAAACTGATCATGTTTAAATTCGAAAAATTTGAACTTCAACTTGGCCACGCTGGGTCGCCGTAAGCCGGACAAGCCGATATCATGATAAACATAAGTACTTGATATATTATCAATCAATGTTGATTGATAAGATATTTCTGCGATCGAAATCTTCAATAAAACCATATGCATATGCATTTTTGATTGCCAATAGTGTACCGAGATCTTTGTTTTATTTTCGCAACTAGTGGTATGCGTACGGTTAGATGAATTTCAAGAACTGTTGAGAATGAATTAGTCGGAATAATAAGGATATTTCACTTATTTAAAAGTGAAGAAGAAAATACTAAAGAAATCTTTCTACATATAGCTCATCGAAAGCTGTCTGACCGCATAAAAACGGTATTTTTCAACATTACTATACTTTTATACACCAAATTGATAAATCTGAACATATTTCGTCGGCATGTTTTTGGAAATTCTACCAGTCAAAAAACAGCACAGCAGTTTGGTCGATGGGCCACTCGACTTTATTTTGTTCTGATGATCGTCGGCTGTGTCATTGTTGCCTGCTATACCATTGCTCGGCCCCAAATCCTAACGAGAACTATTGATAAACCATCTCTTAGTACTTACAAGCATCTGATGAATAATCATGGAAATAGACTTAAATGTTTTTGCTCATCAATTTCATCCACATACGGTCAATATATCAAAGTTGAACCCACATTTCATCAGGTAAGAAAAACCTGTGCAAAATAGCTTGAAATCGAAGGTATAAACAAGCAATATAACACAACACAATAGAATTATTGATACAATGTTAAAACAAAACAATGCACCTTTTTTTATTACAGTATAATAATTAGATTTGTAGAAAATATCGAGTAAACAAAAATAATTATGAAATTTTTCCTGTACTTAAATCTCGATACAGATAATGATTATTAGCTTCTCTTCGTTTATTTTCACTATGTTTATTCAAAATGTTCACTAGTCCATTCCAAAATTGAATGAATTCTAGTATTCTTTTGACTAACTCTTGATACGAACAATACAGACATTTGTAGTTTTCTCTATTGAAGAGAAACTATTTATCACTATATATTGATACTGAAATTTGGCTAATCAAAAAGATTGATCAATTGAATGAATTCTTAGCGCAAATTTCGATAATATCATTCTGAACATATTTTTCATTGATTCTGTGTCAGAATGCAACCAGTCCATAGGAAAAGCTGTTATATTTCGATTTACACACGAATTAACTTTCTAACTTTAGAATATGTTCGCGCTAAATGTTGCAGAAAGCTTATTCAAACATCAAATTTTAGCAAATTAACTTTGGAAAACATGGTAAGAGACAAAAATTGAAACTACTGACCAAGGTGGCTCGCTTGATTAAGTTCATCTCTATTTTGAAGACAAAATCGGACGGATTTACAAAATTCTCGAAATTTTTAATATTTTTTCTCCATGCTGAACTGAGCATTATCAATTATTCCCTGTGTTGATCTCTTTACTAGTGTTACAACGTTAACTTGCTATAATTTGGATAGAAAGGAATTTTTTATTAATAGAAAACCAAAACGGTGTTTTCTCGATAGCTCAAATTCAAAATCATATTTACATTTTCAGAATATCGCTCTTAAAATCTTTGCAAAGAATTCATCTGAGTGGTCAATTTATGACCAATAAAATTATGATATCAATAGATAGTGAGAAATTCTCTCCTCAATAATGAAAATTATACCTTTGTACTCTGTTTCTGTCGAAAGTTTTCAAAAAACATTAGACTATATTCCATTCCGAAATTTACATTACGAGACCTAATCTCACAATATTTTCAATTCAAGATAAACTCCTTTGAGAAGGTTTTAACTTCTTGTATAGATCATACTGGTATTTTGCATTGTTCAAGCAGAAGAAGGATCTTCGTATATCGATGTATATTTTTCGAGTGAAGTTTATTGAATGATTTAATAGCAAGTTAATGGAGCAGAAACTCTACCCACGTTCAATAACGAATAATATTTTCAGAATCGTGGATTTCTTGCTCTTGCAAAATTTAACTCCTAGTTAAATTCTTTCTGAATTTATTTTTACATCATATCGATTCTATTTTTGGTCCACACGTTTACCTTTAAGTTGATTTTTAAGCAGAAACATTATCACTTCAGTTACATTGATATATCTCATTATAAACTGTAACTCAGTGAAGTTGATTGGATAAAAACTAGTGATCTTTCAAGTTTCTTTTCCCATGTCATAGTGAATTACAATAGAATCCTATGCGTGCGAATGTTTTATGTTATTAAAAGTCACACAATGAAGAGAAATATTTACTCCGTTTTAGTCTTGTATGAAATTCAAGAATGCAATTTTTAGAAAAAGTTTGATCTTACACTCTGCTCACATTCTAAGCTATATCAACTTTCGCGATTATAATCGTTTTGCTTTACTTAAAATTTACAGACTGATTTTTTAAAATCTATGTTTAATGATCAACTAAATCTAGGTATGCATGAGTCATTTTGCTTCGAACGAATGGCGAGCAAATCTCACACGAATGCTCAAACCTGATCTGTCAATCTACCCTTTAGTTGACTATCGACGGTTCATTTCAGCACATTTACAATTGCTTGCTGGATTATGTCAACTGTCCATTGAATCCGTAGTCGATTCGGTGAAACAAGTATATTCATCAGTATTAATCAGCTCTGAAGTCTTAACACCAACTAGTTTCAACACGCGGGTTGATTCTATAGTCCAACAGAGTAAATCAAGCGCTCCAACAAACTTTGCTCGCCTTTATTCCTTACTGCAGACAACAAATCATGGTAATCAAATTGTATCAGCATATGGAACAAATTTCATATATGTCTATTTTGCGTACAATAACTATTTATATGATTGGTTCACTCAAGCAGTTGTGTATGATAATAACTGTTCTTGTGGGTCACAAGTTGTTTGTACAACTCAAGCTGGATTTCTAGATATTAATATGTCTAAAATCATACCATTAAAGGGCTTAAGAATAGGCTGCACAACGAGTGAATCTTTTTTTTATTCGACCCTCGAATGCTTTTATGACCCCGCATGTATTGATCTCATTCGAGAACATATGAACTACACTAACGACACAAATGTCGTCGATATTTCTGTCCTTCTCTTCACAAACTCGAGTAGATTTCTAATTAATGCGACTGTGGCCAATCTAGTTAGTAATCTATTCATCGAAGATTGGTCTACAACGATCAATTATTCAGCATACTTTGAACAATGTTCACCATCATTGTGTTCATATACATACATTCAAACACTTAATTCACTCTACACAATGAGCCTTCTGATCAGTTTCTATGGTGGTTTCACATTTGTTCTCAACTGGTTTTGTCCCGGTATAGTGCTTCTTGTGATGAAAATTTACAAACTACTGAAGCGGTATTCGAATTCGGTTGAGTCTACAAGTAATATTGAAACTGTTGAAGCAATATTGAACTCAGAAAGACTTCCTCATACGACTATAAATTTGAATTCGACACCAACAGTGAAAACAACTGGGTAAGACACTTCTGTGAAATATGATCATCATCTGTAACTTATCTATAATAGAACGAATTTTTTCCGTATACATTTATGTTCATTCAAAATTGTTGTTGGCTTTATGCTAATAATATTTGTGATTATAGCCCTAATTATTCCAATAATTTATCTAATTCAGCAACAAAGGTATCGAACTGCTCTAACAGGTAATAGATTTTCTCAATCTATTCTAATTTTTAAGTTTTGTTGAATTCATCAAATGAAAACAAAGCAATAGACGTCATTAGAGAAACTTTGACTGTCAGTAGGATATCATTATGAATCATAAACGTAGGTTGAATATTTAAGAAGATCAACTCTTTGACAATTAGGAGTAAACGAAAAAAAAGGCATACTTTTGCGGAAGTCTATGTAATCAAGTCTTGAAATTCTATTATCCACTAGTTCAATCGTGTAGCAAAACATTTTTCTTATATTCAAACGCTCTGTTTTGCCGTTGCATAGGTATCTCCTACGGAATGATGAGCACTGCCACATCATTTTTCCCCGTCGATCACTAATGTATCTATCGAGGAATACTCTCGCTTCTTGAAGTCAGCTTTGAAGATATAGAGTTCACAAAATGTAGCATGTGTTGACCTCTGTATGCTCCTGAAAATCACACAGTTTATATAGAAGATCTTCTCAAATTAGTTGTTGAAGTATTTGGAATTATTCATATCGATCCTTTATTCATTTCGAGCGCACTAAGTAGCCACTAGAAAATCTTAAGATTTGCAGTGAATTCTTATTTTAAATACTTTTTGGGAACAATTTTTCGAAAAGTTTTTAAAACATTTAGACATCTTAGATCTCAACTGTAGTACGATAAATTGATGTTGGTTTTCAAATTTTTGCATCTTTCGTTTTAGAAGATGTTACTTCGTTCCAACAGGATCATAATGGCTTTAGATTTCGCTTGTTTTATCAAATAGAACAAATTAATCATTTTGTAAAGCATCCTAATGGTACAGATCATCGAAACTACTGTTTTTCGATCTCAATTCACTTCTAGTTCTATACTATTTAGTTCTCATACCGATTTTATCCGATTTCATAGTATTTACTCGCCGCAATTACTATGCATTGGAATGTAAAATATGTTGCCAAACCTGAAGTATTTTATTTATATGCTTTTTATAGGATTTGCATACCATATGTTATGTAAAATCATCTTTTACTCAGAGCAAACTCAAAAGTCATTTTTCTGAAAATTATCATTATTAGCTGGAAGGCAGCAGTACTTTGTTTCAAAGCGAGAGAAAGCTCCATAAGAAGGCAAAAATAAAACCCATACAAAATTTTATCATCCAAAAACTCTTAGGTATTTGGATGTAGATAGGCACTTACAGAAAACTGCGAATGCCTGTGAATGTTCGTATGCATATTGTTACAATTGATCATATTAACTCACCAGTGATCATTGTTGGCTACTTCTGCTTCAGCTTAAGCGAAATTTATGGCTATCGGATTAGAATGAGCATTAGCATTAAGTAATATTTAATTTAACGTTTTCGTTGAGGTTAATTTGTGAAGCATAATTATTAAATATTATTGACATTTAAATTAATTACTGCTTGGTGTCAATATCAAGCAAGTATTAGTTTTAGCAGCAACAACTAGTTGCCCAAAACACTCAAATAGTTACTATTTTTCTTTTGAGCGGGGGGGAGGGCTTGGGGAAGGCAGGATTTAGATATTTTTGTTAATTAATTATAATGCGCAGTATTAACATTTTTCTTATCTTAATGGCAATGAGACATCTCTAGTGGAACTTAGTTACATTCAGTCACATCAATTAATACCTGTTAGGCATGATAGATCGTGTCTATCAAAACCAACTTCATGATCTATATAATATTTTTTATTTGTTGTTACATAAGACCAATTATTGAAGCATTATCATTTTAATATGAAGACTTTGAAAAGAATCTAAAATAGAAATTAAAAAAGCGACTTTCTGAACAGATTGTTGTTCATTTCTGCGAGTATATATACATATTAATGTATTTTGATTATACTATTTTTTTTATTGTATTTTCTATGGCATGAGTTCTTACATATATCTTGCTAAATCTGCTATTTTATGCCTTTTATTTGTTAGTGACTTCGACAAACGCGACAGTTGGAAACAGAACGCATATGACAACTATGATAAACAACTCCTCTCTTTCTGCCATGACAACATCTCTTCCAACAGGTTTGTTCACAAAGACTACGTTATCTTTCTTTTCTAACTTTTTCGATAGATAGCAATTTTAATCAACTAGATTCTATATGAAGTTCTTGGAGAGATGGTATTTTCTTCTACACTGAAATTTGCTCTGCTGAGTTTCGCTCTTCATAAAGTTCCAGTTATTGTTTTCGTGAATCACAATCTGAAAGGAGTGTTCAAGTGTATAGGTTAGAAGTTTGAACTCGCAATCGTCTCCTCTACAGACATGACAGACACTTTAATTAATTAAATTACATGATTAGTTATTGTCTCATTAATTTACTAAAGACCATCACAGACACTTTAGTAACCACTCATCAAAAACATGAAAAACAACGTAGTAACCATTTTGTGTCGTGCAATATAACATAGTGACTATCTTAGTGCTCCTTCAACTTCTTCGCCTTTTTACCATGGATAACGACAACTATAGCCACAATATCGAAATGAATCGCGAGATTAGTATGTTAGATATTCTTCCTATTTCTTTGTCACTCATTGCAGCACAATGGCATAAGTATCTTTCATAATTAACATCTGAAAATGGTCGAAAACACTTTAAAAGCTAGGACATACATTGATAAAATGGATTGATTTTAGCTTGAAAAAATCATGCTAGAATTTAGCCCCTGGCAGAGCTCAATTTTTAGAGCTCAAATATATTTTTGTAGAATATTAGAAAGTATAAGTTTCAAAAGGTAGGTTTTTTTGGCTGCCTTTTCCCCTCTTCTGTATTACAGAGTTTCACGACCAAGATTATATGATATGTATTCATAGGAAAGTCATTCATAAAAAAAGATACGGAAGCAAAATAATATAATAAGCGTATAGAAAAAATAAAAGTAGAAATATGGCGTCTATTAAAAAAAAGAAAATAATATTTTTTGAAATAAAGAGATAAAAGAAATCACTTGCTTACTAATAATCATTTAGAGAAACGACGATCGACTTTGAGAGGTTTAATACTGCTTTGTATGAGCATCATAAAGCTAAAGGAGGTATGTGAGTTCTATATTCGAGCCTTAATGCGGTTCTGCTAACAAAATTTTTTCAATTAGACTTTGTTATGATAACCTACAAGAATACCTTTATAATTAGAAAATTGTTCTCTGATCAATTTTTCAAATATTGTGGTGTCATTTGGTTTTTTTAAAACGTTAAAACTTCAAAAGAGATCTTTGCACTTCAAAGAATCTTGAAGTACTCTTTCAAACAATGAAAAATTAAATCTATAAAATCAACCTGAATGGAAGAATTTTGGGTGCAAAAGGTGATGTTTTGAAGTTTGATGGGTGCATATCATCTTCAATTTTATTCTCCGATTCTTCGAAAATGTATCAAGAGTGTCGGAGTGCATAGCGTGTGCAACATTGATTACTATCACTTATAGAGCAACTTATCAAGAAATCATATAGAAAGTAGTGGGAAATAGCAAACTATGCTTCATGTGAGTCCATCTTCTCACAGCACCCAGAGCAAGTGTCTTGGTAGTTTCTAGTAGATGGTAGATTATATTTTGAACTATTCTAGAATTCATTTAGTTCAATTTATTCCGTTATTTATATGCGTCATTCAAGATTTCATAAACAAAGGCTTCTATGATTTTTGTAAATCAATTTTAATTGACTAATGATTTTTCATCGATTAAATCGATCAGAAAAAAAAACTAAAGAATCAAAGAAATCTGTTTTTCTGAGTAAAAAAAATCAAATTGAAATTGTGCACTTTGAGGAGTATTCATGATTTCCATGGACGAGAGCTCCCTTGTCAAATAGAAACAAGTAATTCTATTGTACAATTTAATCATATTGATACTATACTGAAGATTATGATATTCATGAATATCATACTTGTCAGTTCAATCACTTTGATGCTTATAATATCAAATTGAGAGCGACGATGGATGTGTTGGATTGAATTTGGAGATGAGAACTATGCGGATGAAATTTTCAATCTGACTAGAAAAAATGTCGATTTTAAAATTTTTGTTTGTAAGCTTACTTGAGATTTTTTCCTCCATGTAAGCATTGTTGAATTTACTCATAATGGATATCTTGTGTTATATTTCCGCGAAGCTTGTTGAAGATTTATTAGTAAAATAATAATGTCACACTAACTAACTTTCTTTAATTATTCATTAAAAACAATAAATGTACATACACGTAGTAGAGAAAATAATTACCTACGACCAGATATGAACAAATCTATTGTATTAAGAACTGAATACAATTTCAAGTTTTTTTCAACATCATTTAAGTTAACTCTTTATTTCTTCTGCAATTACTAGGACTAAGTTTTTCGGCATTCACTGAGGATTTTCAATAAGTTGGTAAGCTTTACGAAATGAATTCCGCACAGTTCCTCAATACATCCCAAGTGCGACTACTAGTATGAATGATCAGTTATGGACGTTGACATGGTTGTGGATATACTGAAATAACATTTGAATAAATAAATGGCATAGAAAAAATGAATACTAAACAAAAGTTAGCCCCAATAGTTCTTCAGCGTTGATGCTGTCTTTCTCTGAGTACAATCATATCTTGTATTTCTATTTAAGAAATGTAAAATAAAATTCACGTTACGATTAAGTTGACAGAAAAATCTCTCTCGAACCTTCTGCACAAATTTATAGTAGGATGACCATTGCTTTTACAGTATCCTAAAACATTTTTCATCTGAACGCAGAATAACTCTATTTTTTGTTTCCTTCTAGAACGAATTTGTTGGTTCACATACCAAACAATTAATGTAAGCTATGTGGTGGCTGCAACTGCTGTGGGTCATTTTAACAACGACGACTATCTGGATATTGTTATGACCCACTATTACAATAGCATTCTAGGTATTATATTTGGAAATGAAAACGGAAGCTTTCAAGAGGAAACAGAATTGCACTTTAACGATAGCAGTGCGCCGTATAATGTTGCTGTCAGCGACTTTAATAATGATAACTTATCAGATATCGCTATAACCGTAATGGATTATGACAATATTGTTATAATACTTGGTAATGGTGATGGAACTTTCAAAGAACCTATGACATTCTCAATCGACAACGATAATAATTCTATGGGTCCTATGGTGGTAAATGATTTTAATAGTGATGGTCTGATGGACATTGTTGTTGCTAAAAACGATGCAGACAATTTATATGTGCTACTTGGCAATGGGGATGGCACTTTCAAAATACAAATAACTTATTCGACTGGACATTTGAATGTTCCAACTTGGATCGCTGACGGCGATTTCAATACTGATGGCTTATTGGATATTGTTATGGTTCGTCGTGATCTTGACAGCATAGATATATTATTTGGCAACGGCGATGGGACGTTGCAAGTACCAAGAACACTTTCTACTGGTGATATGACTGAACCAATATCGATTGCAATCGGTGATTTCGATAATGATAAACGACTGGATATAACTTTTGGTATGCCTATGGGTAAAGGTGTTGGTGTGATGCTTGGTAATGGAGATGGTACTTTCAAACAACCATCAATGTTTGTTATTGAAGCTGGTAGTGCGTTGAGTCAGGTCCTCGTGGGTGATTTTAACAACGATCATCGACTCGACATCTGTTTTGTTGATAGTGGGAGAAACAATGTGGGTATACTAATTGGTAACGGCGATGGAACCTTTAAAGATGAGATCATTTCGTTTAATATAGTTTATTATATCCCTGATCAGATATCTATTGGCGATTTTAATAACGATGGTTTATCGGATATTATAATTAGCGCAATATCTCATGACAGGATAGAAATTCTATTAAATGCATGCTAAAGTTATGTAAAGGTGTGGGTATGTTGCTTTTATTTAATGGAACTACGCTCACATCCAAACTATTGTGCGCTAATGATCTGATCGTTCTTAAATCATATACTTTTGCATCAATAACAATTGTAAACAATAAAAATATTTTAAAATGCCAAGATTTGACCTGGGACCAGTATGTTAAGAAAATATTCTTCATTATGAACTATATGTGTCTGTTCATTTTCTTTTTCTTTCTCTCACATGTATCTGTTCTTTAGTCCTTCTTGCTCAACTGAAATTGTCCCTTTGTTTCTATTCTTTCGCAGTCAATAAACATCGATATTGATCTTGCACTTTTCTATTCTTTCTTGCGTATTAGTTTTTCTATCGCATAGTTCATTCTATATATACATATGCACTTCTTCTATTCATCGCGGAATGCGTATTGCTGGTATTGTCATCTTTTTTCTTGCTTTCTTCATCATTATTGGAATAAAATTGAACTCACGTTAAATAAAAATACAAAACTTATATTGATGACGAGTGTTCCTCTCTCTTATTTATGCCTTTATCATCTTCGACAATAGAATTTTCTTTCTTCATATTGATTCTCCAATCATTTTTCTTGTATAAATTAACGTCAATATCAACAATTTGTGCAGTTCATGCATTTCATGCTTTTAGGGTGTGGGTGTGAGTGTGGAGGTGTGGCTGAAGAAAAGACCTAACGTCGTAAACATCCACACTCACACCCACCCAACAATTGTCGCAAATTCATGTTCATTGAAATTTTTATTTCTTTAGTCGATAATAAAGAAAGTGTATTTTTTTTTCTATTGCCTGGTTTTGAACAATGACAATTACTTTCCACTATGCAGGAATAATTATCGATACATGTAATCCATTTGAAATGTACGTCATTTTAAAAATATGTTTGTTTTTTTCTTTGTCATGATTGTTGCTCTACTCTTCCTGTTACGTATTCTATTGCTGTCAAGAGCAAAGTTTCTCCAGAAAGTGCATTACTGAAAGGAATAAAAGAAAACGAGATAGAAGGAGAACACATTAGACGAGCAATGCTTTTTTTTATATTGTACAGGTAATAAAAATTCTTCGACAGATAAACAACGTGTCTCACATACACAGCTCTTCACCAAGTTGGAAATTATTGGTATGGAAACTTTTTCGAAAGATTTCATTTTGAGTATTGCACTCTGGTAAGTAACTACTGATAATGATTTCCAAGCAGACCTTCGAGCATTTTAAACGCCATATTTGTAATGAACATATTACTGAAATGTTAACTGCATAGAATTTATATAAAAAAGAAATCGATATTCATGACAGACTTTTATTTATCTAGCCTGCTGACGTTTTTTCTCAGTCAGTAGTCTCTCGAGTTTACGTTGTTGCTTTCATCTTAAATAGAGTTATTAATTCAATTAGTTTTTGTTCCAGTATTGCATCTGAATTTTACTGAATCAAATTTCTAAGTTTTTCTATTGTACTATTCATGATTTTGCTTTTGCAAGCTTTGATATTGAGGTCAAACTATCAAAGAAATATCGGTGATAATTTCATAAGGTGACCAATAAAGATGATGTTTTCGTGTTTCACAAGCTTATCTGTCGAGAAGAACTAGTGAACGTTCAATTGTGGCGATCACATTTTGACGTAACAAAGAAATCCTTTGTAGTTAAACTTTAGCACTTTCTCCACAAACAGTTACAAAATAGCAGAATTCGATTGCAAAGCAATAGACACAAGTTAACTTGAGAAATTCTCGTCTGTTGATCAGTATATACCAGTGAGCATCAGTTTCATCTGATCTAAACTAGGAACGAAAATGATCGCGAAACCTACTGAGTGTCAAAAGAATGCTTCTCCATGTGAATAAGTGGAAGTGCCGACGTGGCCATATACGCCATATGGCTTAACAGAGGAGCTGCAATCAAACCTAAACCGCGACACCCAAACACTTATATACAATCTCTCACTCACAAACATTCAGTCCAATCTAGGCATATTCGAAATACAAATACTTCGGACTCGGCCTGAATTGTTTAAGCTCTAACTGAGCCTGATCCTGCCGAAGTTGAGCATGATCTGCTTGATCTAGACTTGAGCTTAGCACATATCTAATTCCATCTAAACTATACACCTACATCTAATCACCCACAGAACTACATACAATGGTCTTTGTGTATATTTGTTTGCATCCATGATATTCGTTTTACTTTGAATGACTTTTTTTTCCAAGAAGTGTTGTCGTTCTCAACAAAGTTTGTAGTCGAAAGATCGTAAAATAAACCGAAAAAAAAGATAAGAAAAGTGAAGTGTTGATATCTTGGAAAAAACAAGTAACCGGTGTCACATGCACAAGACCCATGAAAAAAAAGTCCCAAAAAAAACGCCACAAATCTCGATCCTTAAAACCACGGTATCTTCAAACCGCGGTTATGAGTGGTTTTTGAGAAAAAAATCAATTCATATATTTACTGGTATGTCCTTTCTGACACCTACCCAGCAATGTTTGACTTCCTATGATCGTAACTGATCTACAATCTCGATACGGTCCTCTAATATCGCGGTCAACTGTAACGATACTATTATCTATTGGAAATTCTTTTGCTGTTTGTTAGACTCGAACTCCTTACCTTATGATTGTAGTTCGATAGTTCCACTGAACTACACTGAAAAAAAAATCGGCTCTTTACTGAACCCCCAAAAAAGGTTCTGGAGATTTCGAAAAGCATCCAAATGTGTCAAAAGTCGCAAAAAAAAAGATAAAACAATCTACGAAACCTTTAAAGATTCTTTCGGTGTATTCAGAATAAGAACATTTTACCGCGAAACCTTTTTTTAAGTTTCGTAGAGTAAAACAAGGTTTCGTAGGAAAATACAAAACCTTTAAAGTTTCGTATTAAATTCTACGAAATCATGAGGGTTTAGTGCGAAACTATTAGATTTTAATACAAAACTTTAAAGGTTTTGTATTTTCCTACGAAACCTTTTTTTGCTCTACGGAACTTAAAAAAAGGTTTCGCGGTAAAAGATTCTTATTCTGAATACACCGAAAGAACCTTTAAAGGTTTCGTAGATTTTTTTATCCTTTTTTTGCGACTTTTGACACATTTGGATGCTTTTCGAAATCTCCAGAACCTTTTTTGAGGGTTCAGTAAAGAACCGATTTTTTAGAGTGTAAACGGTGATGTTCCCTCTAATACTAAATATGATATTCTATCTGCTTAATGATGAGAAATCTTTCATATAAAAGTATGCCTGCCGTTTAGGAGTGGATTTTAAAAAACTTCATAGTAGTTTATGGTGTCGACATGGTTACGTCAAACCTCCTAAGACATTCATGTTCATGATGGACTGTGTATATAATTTGCAAAGTCATATTTCTTTTCTATCACGACTATTAATATATAGGCGTACATTATTGTGATGGAAGTGCAGTTGGAGGGACCTATAGATTTATCATAAACTGTAGGAAATAAACCACGGTATCGTGCGATATTAAAAAATATAAAAATTCAAAATCGTATTGCAATTTAGAATGTATATAAAATATAATGTTAAAAGAAATATGAACTACTGCGAAAGTGCGCATTATCTTTTCATTAATTAAAAAAAAACAAATTTTGTATATTTTTTACATCTGAGCTTATTCCATTACATGAACATTATTGTAAACGATTATCTAAGCGAATCCTGACCAATATTTTCCAATTATATTTATTTATAATTTAATATAGTTTTATATTTAACTAACGTTTATCTGAAGTTTTTTTCTCCATAATTTCGTTTTAGAAAATTAGTTGTTTTGTGTTTGACTTTATTCTAAACTATCAGGTGAACGGTGCAACTAATCTGAATATTGCTGCCTGTTCGAGTAACGATATTTTATGTACATTTTGAACTTCATCTTTTTTGTGTTATTTCTGATTTTATAAGCTGGAGAGAACTGAATTTATTTTGAGTCAGAAAGTGTTCATTTATCGAACCGCGATTTTATATATTGAAATTGCAGTGCACATTATCATGAGAAGGTTAGCATAAGAGTATGTAGTTATGTATTACAGTTATGGCAGTTGAATAATTGTTATTTTTCAAGATTATTTTGAGGTTACGGTTTGTAATAAGGACTGAATGGATGGAAAAAGACAGAAAGGGAAAAAGTCGAAAGGGAAAAATATCGAAAATAAAAATGTCGAAAACAAAAATATGAAATAAAAATGAGCATGTAAGATTGAATTGAGGGTGAGGGAGACTTGTACTTCAACATTCTCTCGTTTTCAGCATTTCAATCCATCTACATTTGTATTATTTTTGTTTTCGATATTTTTATTTTCGACATTTTTTCCTTTCGATATTTTTCCTTTCTGCCTTTTTCCATCATACCTAAGGACTTAAGGCCCCCCTCAAAAATCACTTTTCGTCGGAGGGTGTGGGTGTGGATGTGGATACAAAAGGAGAGAACAGTCACACCCACACCCACACCCACAACCACCCACACCCACACCCACACCCACACCCACACCCACAACCACCCACACCCACACCCGCACCCACACCCACACCCACACCCCACACCCCACACCCACACCCACACCCAACCGCACTCTTTCTATGAAAAGAGCTGAGTGTAAATGAGTGGTGCAACTATTTTGCAACAAACCCTCGTACTCATGTAATGCATCTCATCAGAGATTTAATTGGAGACAGAAAATAAATCTGATATCCATGTAATACTATGAAGTTAGTATTGATTTTTAGATAAACTATTTACCATGAATGTAAATCTGGAATATTAATGTCAGAATAGATGCATTGCTGTTTGAATCAAGTTATTTTAAAGATATTGAGTATACCTGTAACTAGAAGTACTTTTTTTGGAACTATATAGTTACTTATGATAATTAATATTCATACTCAGTTTTTCCATGAAGATAAAAATTAGGACTTTGATCAAAGCAATAGGTTAACAAGTCCTAGATTTTTTATTGTTGTTTTTTTCATGCATCGCCACCCTTGTGTCTGAAAGATGTAATTCTCAAAGAGACCTTATGTTCGAAAAAAGTCTGTGAATGAAGACGAGAATAGGTCTTTAAAATATACGAAATTCTCTTCATATTGACTAATATAACAACAATCAAAGTATGAGAAACTAAACATTCATTATTTTCTCTATGCAGATTGTTTCATTGATTTTACAAATAATATGAAATGCATCGGTAGAAGAACTTCATAATTTCTATTAATTTTAATTTAAAAATAATTATTTTGTTGTAATTGAATTTTGTTAAGGTACATGTGGATCTTCTTTCAATACATTTTTCGTTTATTATTTACTCCGCATGTTTACAAAGAGTGCTAACAAAACAAGTAAAGACAAAACTGAGCGAAATAGTTTAAAATCTGAAAACTAACTACGAATTAACCGATCACTATAAATTGGTACTCTTTTAAATATATAATGTTATATCAAAGTACTCTAAGCTTACAAGAAATTTGTGTAAAATAAAATCTTGAATATTTGAGACGACCTTTCAGAAATACAAGTGACACAAAAATTCTGAAAGATAGGATTGTCTTAATAAAACATCAAAAGTTTATAAAAATAATAAGTTCTGTAAGATAAAATGAAGAAATAAAATGAGTCTGTGTAATGTTCGAAGTCAGCTGAAGAATGTTTGCAAAAGTCTTTGGGGATGGGCATAGATGTAGGTAAAGAGACGCCGTACACTCACATCCTCAAAATGAATTTTTTGAGTTTTATCAAAGATTATTTTACTACTGACATGTCGGAAAAGCTTTTTCATAGGTCAAAAAATTAAGTAACACTTTGTCTAGAAAATTTTCAGTCATCCATTTCCTTGATAGACTAAAATTCAAGCACTATTTATTCGATGGTCAATTTTCGTGATAGCCTTTGATCGATCGACTCACTTTATTGAATCATATGTTAAAATGTCGGAAGAAAAAAACAAATACAGTTTTGAAAATGATTAGTCAATATACCATTCTTATGAAAATTATCAATTATTTTTTTCTTGTACCATTCGATCACTACTTTCTCCAAGTACTCTGTGAATCAATTTCTATTTCAGGTTTACGAGTCACTCTAGCTTTTCATAAATTCATTCATACGACAAAATCGTAGCCAATCTTAAAAGATACGTTTCCAGTGAAAATTTCAGTTCAAGTAATCATACTAGAGTTAATTTATAGGTATTGAAGAAAATCGATAAAACTTCACCATAACAAGAAATAGAGAGTTCGGACAGATTTCAAATAAAATGCATGTCAGTATACGCAAATTTTATCTGAACAGAATTTTTATAAAGTAAATTTCACTTTTCTCAACTCACCCTAGTTGAACTTATTGTGGCATGCGCATGAAAAACAGGAACCTCTTGAGCAAGAAAGTCATGCGCTATGGACACATCTTGAGAACTGTCTTGATCAAGAATGGAAGAAAAAAAAGTTCGTCTAGGGCAGGAACCAACTTTACAAAATTCATTCTGATTGAGACCTTTAAACAAAATATTAGTAATAGCTCGAAATGCTTTTTTTATTCAAATTTCAAAAAAAATCATGTTAAATGGCATATTCCTAATACATTTTAAGGCATGTAAAACTAATGCCATTTGACTACTAGAATGTTCTATTCAATGACCATTCAAGTAGCAACGCAGTTTTTCCAAAAATGAAACGATGAAAATTTCTTGTATCTATATTATTTAGAAAAATTCAATTTTCTGAAAGGCGACCTCCTTAATAATTAAAATCTGAAAAATTAACTATTGAAAGAAGAAAATATTTTTTCAATGAATATATTTCAAATTCAAAAAAGACAAAATTACGAAAGAAGGTTTTGTTTATTTTGGATATTATTCTTCCGTAAGTAGTCTGGTGAGTCTTAGATCCCAATGTAGAGTTTTGAATTCATTTGTATCTTCTTTGTTTTTAAAGACTAGCGTTAAGATTTTTCAATTAATGAACCATAACAGCTTCAAGAATAGAATCTGGCGATTGAATTGGATACATTTGTATCAGTTTAAATCCAGCTTTATTTAGTAATTGTTCATATTCATTTTGTGTACGTTCACGAGCATCACCTAACGCCGCAGCCATTTCTATATCGAATGCATGTGATTGCCAATTACTTAAAGCGCGATTTGGTAAAATGACATGTTCAATAATAAATATCGTTACTACTGGATCTTTTTGATTTTCATTAGCTTTATAGATTGATGATAAAATTTCTAAACATTTCCTATCACCAAAATCATGTAAAAAATGTTTTAATACATAAGCATCTGCTAATGGAACAGTTGATGAATCATAAATATTACCAGAAACAAAATTCCATTTGTCTTTACGTATGTTACGTAAGTTAAATTCTTCGCCATTTTTAAATTGATTAACAAAATGTGGTAAATCAAAAACAATTCCATGTTGAATCGATGGATATTTTTCAAGAATTTGAGCTAAAAATATTCCACTATTACCACCAATATCAACTATGGTTTTAAATCTACCAAAATTAACGGCTGTAACTAATTGAGAACCGCTTTGTATTGAATATGTTGTCATAGCACCACTAAATATTTTTAATAATTCTTCTTGATCGGGTTGTCCTATAAGCGTATAAAAATCCATACCACCTGAAACACGAGCTACTCCAGCATCTGTACCTTCTCCACGTATCATATTTGGTAATTGTGTGCCAGCACTAGTACTAATTGGTCCAAAATTCAGACGAATAAAATCTCGTACATGTGACGGATGATTTGACGTCATCATCATACCAGATGCAGTAAGAATATAATGTTCTTCATCATTTATAGATTCAACAATACCACCATAAATACATGCACGTAATATTCGAGAGAGTAAATCTTGATTCCATTGTGATCGATCATCACCCATAATTTCTTCGACCGTAAAACCACGATCTAACGGTGCATTCATCAATCGATCAGCTATACCAAGATCGGCAAAAGCATAAATAGCTTGATTAATGAATTTATGGTATACCATTGAAAGGAATTTTGGTAGACCATCAACAACCAATGGAGAGATAGGCGCAAAAGCCATCAAAAAGCAAAACAAATAAGTATAGTGTTATGATATACTGAAAAACAAGTATATAAATATAGAACGAAAACAAAAACGATAAATACAAAGTATATGAAAGGTAAAGAATGCTTAAAATTTTTATGATATTAGATAACTCAATATTTTAAATTCATTTTGAGAGAAAAATCTTTAAAATATATTTTTGACGAAATTAATTTATTTGAATTTATAGTCGAATATTAAAATAGTATACCGATGTTTCTATTATTCTAATGCAAAACATACTAATCCTATGCTATACCTAATGAAAAGCGACTTAAACTACTTTTTTTTTCCTCAAACAAAGAAAACATTAAAAATTGATCAAACCATGCTTGAATCAGTTCAAAGATAGGAGTTTGATGGATATCTGATAAAACATCACATGTTACTTTTTCTTTAGCCTATCAATAAAAATCATGTCCAATATGTCCATCATTTTTTTCGAGGCAAGAGAGGTGTATTCATTGGTCTCAAAATCTTGGTTACGCCACGTATTATAATTACTTTTTTCCAACTTCTTTTTCATAGACCATAGATATATATATAAGTCTGTTTACCATTTATAATATACTCGAATCATAAATATTGAAGATAAGTTGCTTTTGTAACGAAAAATATAACTAAACCAGCCGTATATGTAAATATATTTTGAATAAAGGAATGCGCAGCAAATGTAACACTACACCGAGTTAATTTATTGTGAGAGATAAGATATGGATGCACAATTGTATAATTTAGACAAAGCAACAAGCATATGACAAACTGGTGCTTATCAACAATATATCTATTTCTTTCTTTTACAAACGACGTGTGGATGTATATTCTTTCTTTCCTTAAATAATATTATTACGTACAAAATTTAAAGTTCGTTTTATTTTGTGTTAATTATTTATCACGTTTTTGTCACGTGATCAACAAAATTAATTACTTGTCATGAAAAATCAAGAAATTTAAAATTAGAGATGGGTGAACAGCATTTGGTACCGCCTAATCATCTTCAACAACAGCAACAGAATCTCGAATCACGTATCAATAATGGGGGTCATCAAGGTCATTGTGCAGTGCACTCTTCACAACGACCTCATACAACTTCTGATGATGACATCATTGAACATGAAGATTTTGTAAATGATGCATCAACTAAAATTGTTCAAAATCGCTGTAAGCGAAAGTAGGTCCAAACTCATGGACACAATTATAATACGAGACAAAATGTCAATCGACAGTCTAACAACTCACACACAACAACAGTTCAGTTCGATTCTACTCATTCGATTCAATCTTCTCAGTCAATTCAATGTATGAAGTCTGATCAGTTTAATTAACAACAGACAACAACAATGACTGCCTCAACTTTAGATAATGATCAATTAACTGAAGAAGCTGAAAGGCTTGCTCGTACACGTTATCCATGTCCACCTTTTATTGTTCGTTTTCCATCATCTAATATAAAAGAACAGAAGGTGTCGGAAGAACTATGTAAACATTTAAAAGACAATAAACAGCTTCAATTAGAATTAATTGGATATCGTCGTTCGACCCTTAAGTACGCAGCAAACGAGTGTGATATATTGTTGTTTGTTAAAGATAATCTTTCCTTTTCTTTTTTGTACAATGACACGAATGGGCCGACTACACTTCTCAGATCGACCTTCACTAGGCTAAAGTCACCGAGTATTCCACCACAATTATCTGTAATTATGAAAAGTGTCGGTCTGTCTATCAATATTGAGGATTTCACCACAGAATTGAGATCAATGTTTAGTAGCTTAGAAAATGTTGTAAGAATGAAAAATAGATTTCAAAAAGAAATCACCTTAGTAAAATTAGAATTTAATTGTCGAGTGGAAAGAGAAAATCTTTTAAGTGATGGTAAATTGCGTGCTTGTTCTATTTCATTTCCTGTGGTAGAATATCTAGCTCAAGCTAGAGTTCTAATTTGTGGAAAATGTTGTTCGATTGGTCATTTTCGTCGTCAGTGTCGACAAAATTGTGAGACTTGTCGTACATGTAGACAGGCTGTATCTTATATAAAACAGCATTTACCTCTCTGTTCAAAACAACCACATTGTATACACTGTAAGCAAAACCATGCCAGCGATGATATGAGATGTAGTGAAGTTAAAAATCTCAGAGCTAATCTTACACGTCGTCTACTGAATAGTAATAATGGTCTTATTTCTGCTTCTTCGTCACCAGGTTATTTGTATGATCAGTCAAACTTTCCACGATTACCTTATGCTTAAAGAACAACAGTTACCAATGTATCTATTTTACAGAGTGCAGAAATAATAAATAAACTAGATATAATGAACGAGGTAATTTAAAAATTGAATGATAGAATAGAGAAACTTTCGTCTGAATTCGAAGAAATGAGAAAGTCGAATGTAGAATTGAAACGGCAAGTTTTGGTATTGTCTATAGAAAATCAAACGATTAAATTGAGAATTAATGAAACGGAAGAACCAACCAAGGATGTTCTACTTCCATTCTGTCATGATCTGATTAAATTTGTTAGAGAGAAGAATACAAATTATGGAAGACATTTGGATGAATCATTACATTCACATTTAGAAATTTATAGTGTACGGTTAAATATAATTGTGAAAGGTAAACAATTACTTAAATGATATTGTCACCTCTCGCAGTTCCTCTTTTTCTTGCGTAGCTGAAAATAGCTTTTATGTGAGGGGCAACAAGTTGAAACAAGCGAGTGAATGTTTGAGTTGTTATGATTTCCTCATGTTTCAAGGTGTTTTGAATGAGTGGAAGAGTACTCTCCTTTTATCGGTTTTGTTTAAAGAATGGGAAAGTTGATTTAAACCTGATCTATATTCAATCTCTAATTTTTTAAATGTTTTGTCGTTTAATGTAAGAGGGTTGGACCTTAGAGTCGAAGAAGTTTTTATGTTGTCTCTCTCGTTCAATTTTGATGTCAATGGTTCTCTTAGACGTTGGCTCTTTTGATTCTACTTCTCTCTGTCAACTTTTTCAAAAGTATCGTTTTTTTTATCAGGCAGGTGAAAACAAAAATGGAGGCGTTGTCATTCTCACTAGAAATCACATAAAGATTAAACGTCTACACTGTCCAGTCTCTAATATCATCGTGCTTGATCTCTATTTAGAAGAAAGTTTAAGGTTAATAGGAGTTTATGGTTCTGGAAGTAGATCGTGGATGTGGGAGGATCTTTCTCAGTTTTGCGATGAAAAGTCCGTGATATTTGGAGATTTTCACATCGACTTAGAGAAAGATAGAAAGATTGCTGAAAAGTTTCTAGAGTGAGCAGATTCATGCTTTTTATCATCATTTACATCAGGAAATTCTACTAGCTTAAGATCGGATAGAATAATAGACTATGCACTTTCTTCTAAATTTTCTGTTGATTTGAAAACTTATGAAGGGACAACAACCAGCGACCATAAACCTATAATTTCATCCGTCGCTAGTAAATCAAAGGTTTTAGAACAGTGTAGAAATATTCATTTGAAAGTTGTTTCCTTTTTTGCATCAGCGGTTTACCCATTTTTGGAAGCCTTGTGGAAGTTGGATAATCTAGATAGTGTTTATAATGATTATAAACGATTTCGTTTTCTTCTTTCAGCTCGTTACACCACATATTTTCCTCTTCGAAAATAAAGCATAGCAATTCCGAAAGAGTTGCGAGCTCGTTTCTCGCTTATTCGTGCGCTTGTTTAAACAGAAACATACAGGTGATTTAAGTTAAAAAAAAATGAATCGACTAAAGAAGGAATCGAAATACGAATTAAAATCCTTCATGATTTCTAGATTACCGTGTAGTCTTTCAAAACGCCATACGTCCACTCCAGTTTCGTTAGCCTTTTGGTCTAGAGCAGAAAAATTTTTTTTAAGGGAACATCTGCTTCGTTAAGGGCATTTGTATAACCAAATGAAGAAATAATTAAGGAAACTAACAAGATGGCAGAGTTAGCCGCACATTTTTATGAACAAATTTTTGAAGAGCCTAACCCTGCAGAGATCCTTCGGGTGTGGGTAAGGGTGTTGGATGTGGGTAACGGTGTTGGGTGTGGGTAAGAGTGTTGGGTGTAGGTAAAGTCTGAAAAGATAAATTCCATACCCGCACCGGCACCCACACTCACACTCACACCCACACTCACACCCACACCCACACCCACACCCACACCCACACCCACACCCACACCCACACCCACACCCACACCCACACTCACACCCACACCCACCCACACCCACTCATCCTACACATCCCACACCCTGATTCGGATTTAGCTACAGGATCATGTGGAAAAGTCGACTATTCATCTGGTATACATAGATTTCGTTTTCAAATTGAGAAAAATCCTCGAAACACAAGGATTTTCTTGGCATTATTTCCAAGTCAGAAACAGTGATGAGAGAATCGTATCTATCGTCTTCTTCTTACGGATGGGCAGATTACGATGATTATTTTCTTGGTGGTACTCGTCAACATAGACGAACGGGCTGGTTATTTTCTCATACAAAACCAAATGATATAATTTCAATTACATTTGATTGTAATAATCGAAAGATTTATTATAAAAATGAGCGAAACGAGAAGTTACAAGAATTATCTGTTGATATCAATAAATGTCCATTTCCTTGGAAATTACACATTCATATTTACGGAAGAGACGATCGTGTACGTTTACTTGATGTCATATCCGATTCTGCAACGTCTACATAACTAAAATAAATAAGAAATATTTATACTTTAATAATCGTAGATATTCATATAATTTACCATTGTGATGTCGAGCTATAACACAATAAAAGCGAACGAAGAGATTGCAATCGAACTTAATTATTCGATGTAAAATTTTAAAAAAAAATCTAACGAAAATTGTTTTTGTATTATATTGATACTGTAGTGCAAAAAAAACTAATATTTAATTTTTGACAAAATATAATCCTAAAGATTTATGCAATTTTGCATTAATAGAAATCTGAGAGATTTTGAATTTTTTTGTGCTTCACTGAAACTTAGCTGAATATTACAACTCATTTATACTGTTCATAATATTCAGAGAGTCTTAAGATAAGAGTTTCGTTTGTTGAGAACTAACTTTATAACCACGATTTCTTGCCAAGACTGTCTTAACGACATATATCAGGCAGAAAAGTGGTTACTATCAAGAGCGGTTTTTTCTCCTATAGAAATTAATATCTTGCTCAATAAAATAATTTGGTGTTGCTGAGACTATAAGATAAATATTATTGATAATATTCATATCGATATTTATTTAAGAATAAGAGTATTATAAAACTTCATGAAGTCATAATCTACACTTATATATATACTGTTTTTTAATCTGCTGTCATTTAGTCTTTTTAACAGACCTGCAATATAATGAAATCGATTTTCAGACGTTCTAGATTTATGAATTTTAAATAAGATGTTTTATGGCATTGTTTATTTTCCTTCATGTTTATCAGTTCAATTCGATTGACGAATTGTGTTTTAGTTATTGTTTTTTCTTTCTCAACATGTCGCATCTTTTATCCTTATCAGAAAAAGTCATTACCTTTTCTTTTTTATCAAGAAAAATCACGTGTATAGAATGTGTCCTACTATCTAGTGAAGTAATATCTATATATGCATCAACCTACACGACAAAAGATAAACTTTAAGTATAGTCTAACTGACTGTGTTTCATTGTTGAGGATGGTCGCTTGTAGCAATATTATATATCTTTTACTTGTGATCACTGTTGAAAGTTTTTCACCTGTATGGAGTCATGAACGACGTGGCTTTCTTCATGCGATTCGTATTCAACCAACTGTTGGCGAACCTTGGCCAAAACCTCAATCGATACTGACAACAACTCAACGTTTAACAGTTAATCCGAAAACATTTCATTTTCTTATGAATGAGACAAGCCAACGTTGTAGTTTATTGACTAGTGCTTTTGATCGATACTACAGAATAATTTTTTTCCCACAAACTTACATGCCTTATATACGACGTTCATCATCTTCGTTCACAACTAATAATGATATTTATCAAACTAAGATTAATGCATCTCTAAGACAAAAATATCCTTCCAGTATTACCAATATATCGTTACTCATGAACCTTTACGTTAACGTTGAGCAACCATGTGATGAATGGCCAAGTCTCGAAACGAATGAGTCATGTATAGAAAAAAAAAACTTTGTAAAGTCCTCTTTTTTATCAAATTATGTTTGCTACTTTTAGACACATTATTTATCAAAAATAATCATGCTGCACTCAATGCTATAACTGTTTGGGGTGCTCTACGAGGTCTTGAAACATTTAGTCAATTGATCTATACAGACGATGATCTTCTGGTAAATAATGAATTTTTATTATTAAAATTTTACTTATTTTAGAAAATGATAGTTTGCCATAAATGAAACAATCATCAACGACTTTCCTCGATTTCAACATCGAGGTCTTCTACTTGATACATCTCGACATTTTATTTCAGTCAATACAATTAAAATGAATTTGGTTGATTATTAACTGATCTTTTTTTTTATCATTATAATCATGCCTAGCTTTTGTGTTATAGGAGGCAATGGCTCAGAGTAAAATGAATGTATTTCATTTCCATATAGTTGATGATCAGTCATTTCCTTACGAATCACGCACATATCCTGAGTTAAGTAATAAAGGTGCCTACAATAAACAAGATGCTTATTCACAAATTGATATTGCCGATTTGATTGAATTTGCTCGACAACGTGGTATTCGTGTATTAATCGAATTCGATTCACCAGGTATGATCGATCAATGAGATATGTAGATCAACTTTCTTTCTATGTGATTGTAATTATTCCTACTGCTTAGGTCATACTCTATCATGGGGACAAGCTATTGATATATTGACTAAATGTTATAGTGAAGGAAAGCCAACTGGTGAATTAGGACCTATGGATCCAAGTCGTAATTCAACATTTGAGTTTTTGAAAAACTTTTTTAATGAGATTGCAAGTGTCTTTCCTGATGGTTATGTACACTTAGGTGGCGATGAAGTTAGCTTCGAATGCTGGTAAAAATGTTTCACATTTTCAAGAGACATTATTTTTGTCGAATGAAAAATGCTCATTTAGGAGAAGTAATCCGGCAATCAAAGAATTCATGCGACAAATGAAATTTGGATTAGATTATGCATTGTTAGAACAATATTACATGCAAACGTAAGTTTAAAAGATGAGTCTTGTTCGTAATTTATTGTATTACTAGGCAAACCAAACATTTAGCATTTTGTTATTAAATTCATTATAGAAAAGACTTTCTATCAATTAAAAACTTGTTAAGATATCTTTCATAGATTGGTCGATATTGTAAATGCTACGGGAAAAGGCTATGCTGTATGGCAAGAAATCATTGATCATCATGTGAAAATTAAATCAAATACATTGGTTGAAGTTTGGAAGGTGAGAATATAGAATCATTTCGATATTGTATAATTTCTTTTTTCATAGGAACCATATAGTTTAGAATTGGCTCGAGTAACAAATCTTGGCTATAGAGCTATTCTATCAGCATGTTGGTAAGATCTTAGATTATATTCATATAATCAAATTGTTTCACGATAGAATGAAGGTATTTGAATCTGATATCATATGGTCAAGATTGGTTTAAATATTATAGATGTGATCCACATAATTTCATCGGTTAATATCTTTTTTGTCATTGCGACCGTATCTCATCATTTCTCTTGTGGTTCTTAGGTACAGAAAAACAAAAACAATTAGTTGTTGGTGGAGAAGCTTGTATGTGGGGTGGTAAGTAAGAAAAGCGCATACATTATCTCTTTCGGCTCGTTTGATATCACTCTTTGTTACATTGTGTAGAATACGTCGATTCAACTAATGTCATTCCTATCACGTGGCCACGAGCATCTGTAGTCGCAGAACGTTTATGGTCGTCAGCCGATGTCAAAGAACCAAAACTAGCTATACCACGTCTTGAAGAACAACGTTGTCGTTATTTGAGGCGTGGCATTCCGGCTGCTCCAATCAATGGACCTAGCTTTTGCAATACTGAAGATCGTAGTTTATAGCTGTGAAATAAACACATTCTTAGAAGAAATTTTTCATGCTTATTCAGTCAGAACTATTGAAGAAAAGCCTCCATAAGATAGATTTTTTTTGACTCATCGAGGGTGGGGTGCGGATGTCGGTGTGGGTGTGGGCGTGGATGTGGGTGTGTGGGTGGGGTGTGGGTATAGATGTGGGTGCGCAGGATGGGGGTGTGGGTGTGGATGTGGGTGTGTGGGTGGGGTGTGGGTATAGATGTGGGTGCGCAGGATGGGGGTGTGGGTGTTGCTTTGTTGTTTACATACACCCACACCCACACCACACTCAGACCCGATTCACTGACTGATTCCGCATCACACAGTATTTGCGTTAAAAATGAAGATTCATCACCATGAAAATAGAAAGAAAAAATAATAGAGGCAACTAGGATAAATTAATTTACAATTTCATCGATCCATTCATTCAAAGACGTATAGTTTGTCAATAGAGAAAATTATATTATCACAATTAGAAATCTATGTCGGAGTTGACTCTAAAATTCGGTTGACTTTAAAATTAAAGATACAACTAAGATGCAGCTAGTTGACTTTTCAATTTCGAAGACAACTAGGTGACTTTAAAACATGACACATAAGTAGAGTGAAGTTAGTTGAATTTACTATTTTAAAGTCAACTATGTAGTTGACTTTAAAATGTAGAAAGATAAAGTTGTTATGCACTATTGACGAATAATTATGTTATAACTGGTTGAAAGTCTCTTCTGTGACTTGGAGAAAGAATTAACTTGTAATTGTTCTCTCATCTTGTTGTAAAAAAAAAATGAAAGATACATTCTATGTAAAACTAAAAGCCCTTGTAACGGAATTGGACGTCAAACGACAATCCAAGTACTTAATAACAACTAAAACATACAATAAAATATTAGATGTACTATTCGATGAAACAAAATACGATCATCAATTTAATTTTTGGGCCAAGAAACATTTTACGATTGTTCAACCTATTTCTTTTCGTGATGTTATATCTTTGTTTAATTATTTTTCTTGATTTATGCTATTTTATCAAAACTATATTCAACAGATGAAAACATACAGACTATTTTTTTTCAACCCAACTAGTTGACTTTAAAATAGTAAATTCAACTAACTTTACTCTACTTATGTGTTATGTTTTAAAGTCACCTAGTTGTCTTCGAAATTGAAAAGTTAACTAGCTCCATCTTAGTTATATCTTTAATTTTAAAGTCAACTCCGACATATATGTAAATGACTGACATGCATCAATGAAGATGATGGCATATTCTATTTTATTACATAAAATATTTCCATGTGGTCGTGTTTATACAGATGTCGGCAGTTTGCGATGTGTCATAAAATGGAGACATACGATGATCAACGGTATTTTCCATGGTGATCATTTACGTCGCAGCGGAGATGACTATCGTTATCGACCGTCATTTTTTTCGTTTTCATACAGCTTTTTATCGTGCCAAAAAAGGAATCTTAAAATCATCATTAGACACTGCCCGATGGCATGTAATCGATAAATCTTGATGACCTTATCTACCATAGCTGATGAGACTATATCAGAATGGTTCCATGAAGTGCTTTCTTTTAGATCGAAATGCGGTTCAGTGCTTTTTTTTTCTTTAAACTTTATGTGTTTGCTACTACGAGTCCTCAATTAACTTGAGCTAGGGGTGCACCAAATCCAAATCCTGGATTTGACTGGGTTTGACTTGGATTTGAACAAGGGGGAAAAAGCGGATCCTGGGTCCCCGGATCCTATGGATCTTGTCGATTCTGCTGGACCCTGAAGATCCTTAAGATCCTCTCAGATTCTATGGATCCTTTCGGATTCTGTTAGATCCTACTAAGAGCTTATAGAAACTTGTTGACATTCTTAGGATCCTATTTATTAGTCAAGACCCTCAGTAGTCACTCCAATTAGTTTCTAAAGCCACAACGGCTCGTACAGTATGAACTCTTAACAACTTCTGCTATTATTTTTCTCACTGCTGGATCGAAAAAGGCGGGCTAATTCCTACAGGAAAGCATCGAAAATCGTCGGAAGTGGAAGCAGTATTTTTATTGGAGATTCGCTGAACTTGTTTCAGTGGATTTCAGTCACAAATTTTTGCCGTCCAGCAGGAAACGGTTGAAATTCATTGGGAAAATCCGAAAAACTTTCCGGTCGAATTACTGCTTCCAGTTTCGGCGATTTCCTGCCAGATCCCAAGTTATAGATGCATCAATTCCAATTCCAGTCCATCTGAATTCTTGGAATCGAAATTGACCGGGATTGTTCTGGAACTAACAAAACCTGGTCTGAAATCGCCTACGATTAATTGTTAGTCACACCCTTCGGTCCTTATCTTCTATTATATAAAGGTATCTTTAGGTACTCAAGTCCTGTTATATGAAATGGTGTGGGTGTGGGGTGGTGTGTGAGCATGAGTACGAGCGAAGAGAAGACACCTACCCACATACTCCACATCCACACCCCACACTCACACTCATACACCTCTCACCCACATCCACACCCACACTCTTAAAATAACATGCAAAAATAAAATAATAAAGCGTCAAAATGACATTTAAAAATGATGTTGAAAAAAATATAACAATGAAAGCATCGAAATATCACTCTGATTATATACATTAACTATTTATTAAGTTTTTTAAGTGCGAAGTTTCTTTTTTGGTTTTCCTGCATTTCTTGCTATAAATTCGTCTATACATGTCCGTAGCTCGACGCCAATAGGATTACATCTCACATCTAGTGTTGTAAGTGTCTGTGTAGTAACAACAAAACCATATATAACATACGTAAAATCTGAACTACCCACTGTGTTACTTCGTAACGAATCAACAAGATGTTGTCCACCGACAACTCCGACTGCATTTTGTTGAAGATATAATGATTGAAGTCCCTGTATAGAAAATTTGAAGATATATTTGAATGAAGTGAACATAGCTTATGGTTTACTTCATTATGTATTAAAGCAACTGCTAAATGTAAAGCTCCTTGATCACCGATTTTATTATTTTGAAGGTCTAACTCTGTAAGTGTCTTCAAAGATCACAAAGGATAGACTCCCAAGGAATAACAAGATATCTGATTTACTGTGTTGACTCTTAATACACTTGCAATATCGTATGCACCAGTGTCTTCAACCTGATTGTTACCAATATGTAGTTTAACAAGCATCTATTGGAAAATAATGACATGAATATGGAATAGATGAAGAATTTCAAAAGGTTACACTATTGTTTTTTAATGCGACTGCAAGACTATGTACTCCACTATCTCCCAAGTGATTATGCGTGAGAATCAGCGTTGTGATTGTCTATGTGCGTATATGAAAAAAAAGAAGAAAGAGGAATATCAGTGCAATACGAAGGTTTAAGACTAACTGGATTCTTCCTTAATACATCAGCAACATATTGAATTCCTCTAGAACTGATATCATTTTGACTAAGATCAAGAGTGATGAGTGTCTAGATGAAAGAAAAACAATGAAATGAGATATCGATTAGTACTTTGATGTGGTTTACCTTATTGTTTTGGAGTGCATTTGCAATATACTGTGTTCCATCATCTAAAATTTGATTACATCGAAGATTTAAAGTGGTGATCGTCTGTATTAAACACCATAGATGAATCAAATAAATAAAACAAATTCATGACTCACATTGTTAGTTTGTAATGCATCAGCAAGGTACTTTGCACCTGAAACTCCGAATCCACATCCTGAAAGAGTCAACATATTAAGTGTCTGTATGCATCATGAAAGATGAATGTCAGATAATTTAGAAAGTGTCAAGTCACCTTATCGTTTCGTAACCCAACAGCTACTCCAATAGCTATACATTCGCCATGATTACCAAATAATTCGAGTTGCTTGAGTGTCTATGATCATGGTAAATATAGATACGTAAACATGAATCAAAATGATAATTACAATATTATCATGAAATCCTTCAGCAAGGTATTGTGCCCCGATAGGTCCAATTTGATTGTTCTTAAGTTTTAATACAGTTAGTGTCTGCCAGTCAAGGAGACAATAAACAATCGAATCGAGAAAAAAGAATTGTATGAGTTACTTGATGATTTCTTAAGCCTTCTGATATATATTTTGCCCCTAGGTCACCGATTTTATTTCCACATAAAATTAATGTACTTAGTGTCTATGTGTTGAAAATTGAAGTAAAAAAGAACTTGAGAAAGGAGAGAACAGTTTAAATGACTGACTGTATTGTTTTGTAGGGCATCAACTAGATAATGCACTCCACAATGTTCGATTTCATTTCGGCTTAGACACAATGTAATGAGTGTCTGGTTTAAAAAAAGAGATGAATAAATTCAGAAATATGTAGAATTTTTGTCACGTTTTACTTCATTGATTTGTAATGCATCTGCAAGATATTTTACTCCATCGTCTCGGATACTATTGAAATCAAGATCTAATTTAGTAAGTGACTTTGTATAAAAAATTGAAAATAAACTTATTTTATCATTCTATGAAAGAGAACGTTGATGACTCACAGTTGTCGTTCGGATTATATCGGCAATATACTTTACACTTGTCGATTCAATTTGATTTTGTCTAAGATCAAGTGTGGTCAATGTCTATAAAAAAATATAACATTAACATAAAGTCATTGAACAAAAATATTTTTCTTACTCTGTCATTTCGAAATTGAACAGTTACTCCAATTGCAACACAATCGCCGTGATTACCAGACAGTTCAAATTGTTTCAGTGTCTGCAATAATGTAAATATATATTTATAAGAGCTTCCAACATTATAAGAATCACTGTGTTATTTTGCAGTTCATCAACGATATTTGCTACTGTTCGAGGTGTGGGTGTGGGTGTGGGTGTGGGTGTGGGTGTGGGTGTGGGTGT
>CAJNOP010000256.1:186056-264315 GCA_905250075.1 Rotaria sp. Silwood1
ATTTACATAAGAAACCCTTCTGTTTTTTTTTCTTTCCTCTATCTGACTCAATGTTGGGCAAGAAACGATCACAAAAAAAGAGTCATGTCATCATCGTTTTGATCGAGCATGTAACACAAGGATTTCTTTATGAAAAAGCTTGAGCATAGCTGCTCCGTGTAAAACTAGTGTATCCATAATTCTCTCTTGACTATTCTTTTGTTTCGATCCCTCACCTTATAGGTTCCATATAACAAACTGATTACTTGTGTTCACCGTTATTCAAATTCAGCATTTGAGATTGACGGTTAGAAGGGCATGCGTGTGAGTGCAAGTGAACAGTGGACTAGCATCCACATTCATATCAAACCTTCCTGTGTGCTTAATCATTGTTCATATACTAAGCATTCTTATGTCTCTAGTTGACATTCTACAACACATGTTAATCTTTGATCTTGTATATTCAAACAGAAATCTGTTTCAATATTGACAATTTTCATGTTTCTTGTGAAAGGAGTAACAGCATTTAAGTGTGATTATTCATGAGTGTTCATTTTGCTTGTAGACGAAAGAAAACAAGTAACTATACCGAATGAGATGGTTCTAAGTCAGAAAGAAAAATAAATAATGCAGATTAAATCATCGAAAACGGTCAGACAACTCGTTGGACAAAGTTACGCATGGAAACAATTGAATATAGTTCTATTATCAATTAAAAGTATTTCATGGAATGTTGTTTTGCTATTCTATAACAAAGATGAAATGTAATGGAAGTCGATCTTGACTGCTATATTTTGATTTGTCGAAAACGAAACTATTCCAACTTTGTTTTGAGTATAATGAAGATCTTTTAAGTCTTGAGGAATTTGAAAATCAGATGTGTTTTGAAAATAGTAATAAGCTCTATGAATTTGGAGAAGTTCCAAATCATCTTGTAGCTGTTCAATTAATGAATGAGTGCGCAATTGAACCTACCAGTTTAGTCTAAAATAACAACGTGAAGAAGCAATAAGATGAACTACAATTGCTATTCGATGTATTGTTTCATAAAACTGTTACCTTTATGAATTATTTCTTTATTTCTTCTCTAAATGTATTTATTGTAAGCTTGTAATGTTCAAACACAAACTCGATATAGATGATATGTGAATCGTATAATTGAATAACTTGATTATTCTGTTTAAACACGACTAACAAAATGGTTATAAGTATTATTCTACAGACGAATTATTTTGAAAGTTTCTCAATTAGACAATACGTTTTCAATTTTTCCTGTAAATTTGCTAAATTTAAGAGACTTGTATCATTTTGAGCAGCACAGTTCCAATGGTGTGAAAGTGTGGAACTCATATAAGAGCATTACAGCAATAAAACATACAAGGGATAGAAATGACCAAGTTTTAGGGTAGAGTGTGGATGTGGGTGGGTTGGTCTAGAAGAATATAAGTTTAACACCCACATCCACACTCTTCATGATTCAACTATTGATAACAAAATCTGGACCTAAATAATTTTTCTAATTTTCGAACGTGTACATGATACAATGATGCACTAGAGTCGCATGAATAACATTGGTAAGCACTGTGAAAACTCTTGAAATGCAATACATATCAGCAAATTACTGCTACTCAAGTATAACAAACACTACGAGGTCACCCAAAATACAAATTAAAAGAGAGATAGAGGCGCATTACAATAAAACGTGCTTCGCATTGATTCTATCACTGTTTATTAATGCGTGACTGCGCACAAGAAAATAAAAGAAGCAATTATACATCACCATGTGCATTAATTTAACATTCATTCCCTTTCTATAATGTATATTCACATCAACGATGCAGTGTTTATTACTCTTGACTACTCTCTGTACAGGTAGGGAGAATGATAAAAAGTGTAAAATAAATTTTGATTCTATCGAATAATATTCTTCTTTGACATGTTTCAAGAGTAAAAGAGATTGATATTTGCAGTATATATACTAGATGTCTAGACCTATTCTATCCCAGAACTTCGACTGTCTATCTATTATAGTTATGATGATACAAGTGAAATTTATAAAACGAATCTTGAAATATTTCTAGAAATAGTGGTTGATCGTAAAAATTACAGTGTTAGTATTTTCAAATTTTCTTCTCCTTTGTCCAGTTGTTCAACATAGATATTTCAAAACAAAAGATTCAGCATGAAATCCTCTACAAATCCACATATAATTTGGTTTGAAACTAGTTTTAAATATACTAGAAAAAATGATGAAAAATAAAACATTCAAACAACTGTCAAAAATAAGCAGCCATATGAAGATGAAACAGCAAATATATTTCGAGATTTAGATGAAATTATTTTATTAATTACAATTCATTTATGGAAAAAAACATGGTTAGTAAAATCGATCTCTTCACAGCATAGTGCATATCAGCTTTTGATTGTTCCATCTTGACATGTATACTTATTTTTGACAGCTGTTTGAATGTTTTTGCTTTTCATCATGTTTTTTACTATATTTGAAACAAGTTTCAAACCAAGTTATATATTGATTTGTAGAAGATTTCACGCTGAGCCTTTTTGTTGAATGTATCTATGTGGAGCAAGTGGACAAAATAGAAGAAAATTTGAAAAGACTATATAACACAATAATTTTTATGGTCAACCACTATTTCTAGAATTAATTCAAAATATTTTTGTAAATTTTACTTGACTTATATCTTCATACCGACAATAAGTAGACAACTGAAATTTTATGATAGAATAAATTTAGATATCTAGTATGTAGACTACAAATATCAATGTCTCTTACTCTTGGAATATTACAGAAAAGAATGTTGTTCGAGAAGATCAAAATTTATTTTACATCATTTATGTGTAATCATCAATTGAAGACAAATTTACATCTGACGTACTTGACTGATCCAACTTTTTTGCAGTCGTCGACTTTCCTTGAAACATGCTTTCAAGAATATGAGGCGAAACCCTAATAAAATATCATGGCGTCAACTTCTAGCTTTTTTATTCTATTTGTTGATTTTCTTCATTTACAACTAACACTAATCTCTGAGGAGTGTATAAGTCTACCATCAATACGTTTTTAGGAAGCTGTGAGACTAGAATTCTGGAGGACAGTCATTAACTCCGAACAATTTCGTTTAGACAGAGAAAAGCTTTGCGTACAAAACAGAAAAGAAAAACTATTCATGTTTTCCATTGCTCTCAATGAATGAACAACAATTAAAGATTACAACCAAATTAGCAAAGATTTTCAGAAAATTAAGAATTGTTGTGATTTCTTGTGGTCAAACTTTTAGCCTTTCTCACCACTTCGTAACCGTACGATAATGGAGATCATTTTCTTCAAAATGTCCGTACAATACATTTCGTTAGGCTAATATAATATTTTTGTTGTGTCTTGTTATTTGAAGAGTGGTCGATGATTTCTCAATACTTTTTCGCTTTCTTGGTGTTGATGTGTATATATTTGTCGCATGTTTCTTGTCTCTTTTGAAATCAATGTTGTAAATGAAAACTGGCAATTTATCGGTTCTCTCTTATTCAGGATTCTACAGCCTCAAAATGCGTTTTATCTTGGAGTGACTATTGCATAACAGTCTTGTTTAGTTGTCTAACGAAGGTTTTTTCCTCTTCTTTATAGCACTTCTTTACTAGACAGTTTCCTATAGTCGAAGGTCGAGATTGTATGAGATTTTTCGATTGAAATGTGATTGTTTACAACATTTATGATTTTTATTTTTGAAGTTTCTTTACTTTGTCTTATGATAAAATGATAGAAAAAAAAACTTTCCAATAGTAAAAATGTTTTAATTAAAAAAAAAATGAAAAAGTCATAAGTCATATTTTAGCTTTTGCCTTTCAAAGATGGTTAGGGCAAAATATTTGTAGATCTTGTTACAGCATGTTAGTTGTAAGTATACTTGTCTTTTTCGTTCACGATTTTAGATCACTCGCGCCTAATATTTCGAACGTGAACCATTCTCTCTTGTGGATGTGTACACGGGCTCTTCCAACTAGTACTGTGAAGTTGTCTGAGAGTTTGACTGCTCGCTACTGTCAAGTTCCATGCACTCCTGATCTTTCGAAGCCTACTCTTGTGCATCTCCATTCGTTTGGTGTCACCCTTGATTTTTTTCAGTCTCAATTCGAAGATAAGGAATTGCTCAACACATGTAATTTACTCGCAATCGACGAAATCGGACATGGACAAACATCAGCACATCCCACCAACTGGACCTATTGGGATACGGCGCAAATGGTGTTGGATGTTATGGACAAGCTGAATATCAAGATGGCGTTCATCCTCGGAACAGCACAAGGTGGATTTATTGCTGCACGCTGTGCTCTTCTGCAACCTTCAAAGGTAATAATGATAGTTCTATTCTGTTTGTCCTGAAGTGTGATTTTCTTGAAAAAGGTCACTGGTCTCATACTTATTGGTACTTCATTGTATGCGGAATGTGAAGAATTTCTCCAGCTGGGCTGCTGGAATGCCAAAGAAATATGTCAACCCTGGTTCGAATTTCTCGATTCGATCAATTCGACGCCTAACTTTGAAGTCCCAGACTGCATTCTAAACGGTCTCTTTAGTGCTGGATGGGGTGCAAGTGCATCTGCCGAGGTCAAGAAATACTGGACAGAAGTTGTAAAGAGAAAATATGCTGGTAACGAGGGACGAATGATATTGAGACAATGTCTGATTTGCTTGTTGGAACGTGACGGCTTAGAATCAAAATTGAGGGATATAATTTGTCCTACGCTCATTCTTCATGTATGTCTATATTCCTTTTTTGTTGATTTTTCTCATTTTCAATTTTGCAGGGTACGGCAGACACTGTATATTCGGTGGACATCGCCGAAAAAGGCCGCCGGGAATTAGTCAACGCCAATCCTTGCAAGCTTGAAATCATCAAAGATGGTCAACATTTTTTGAGTGCATCACATCCGAGCGAGACTGATAAACTCGTTATTGATTTTATCAGATCTAACGCTTAAAAGTGCAGGACAAATCGAGATGACTACTTGACGATAATTCAACACGCTCTTTTCTAGCTTAGAGACATTTTCAAGTTTTCGAATATACGATCTTTAGAGTGCGATCATTGGTTTGTACTATTGTGCAATGATAAAGAATCAAATTGATTTGCTTTCGTAGGAAACTTTTTTACAATCATTCATGCAAACCTTAAGAATTATATTTTCAAAATTTTTCACAGTGCCTTTTAAATTCATGGTTTGGACTTTCGATTAGTATCCATATAGCTCACTTCCATATCTTGATACAGTACAATCATGATGGAGTAAATTGAACCGATGAAAATAAAATTATTTGAGTCATGGTTTATTTAAAAGAGATCGTTAGTTTGAAGAGATAGGAATACATAAGTATTCTCTTTTTTTTCAACATTCAATAATTTGCCATCGAACTTTGCCATTCGTAGTTTTTATTATAGAGAAAAGAAGTTACTTCATGTTGGAAGTATTTGTCATTTCTATTGGTGAAAGATTAACGAAACGACAGCTGTGTCGTCTCTATCATAAAGCTATTCTATCATTCCACTATGTCATTTACCAACATGTATTATATTACAGTAACAAAAAGAATATCTTCTCCACCTCCACCACGTACTGATCCTACGAGTTTTTTCGCGACAAACAATCTGTCACAACCAAAACCCCAACAGCTCCAAAAGAAGAGCTTTCAGACAGAAAAACATGAAATGAAAATTATTTGTTGTACATCAAATTAATTAAAACCTTCCCCACAGTGACATGATGACAGAAACAAAAAAAATGAAATTTGCTATGATGAAACGGATACTTTAATCGGTTTTTTTTGAAAATCAATTCATAAATTTTTTCGAGGGTGTGTATCTGACGATTAACGTTCTGTTATGACTGAATATCCCTTCCAAGGAACATTTTTTTAGATGCCATAGTGGCATAGTAGATCACTTTGAAATTTAGTGACTAATATCATTCACCAAAACAAATTTGAACATCGTATCTATGAGCAGACTAGATTTCCAGAATAAAAGCTAGCAACTGAAAAGAAAAATGGAATTTGAATAGAGGATTCAAAGCAATATTCACATCGTATTTTTCGTCTAGCCATCGGTATCTTATTGAACTTGACCGTGGCTTCCTTTAGCTTGATGTCAAAGCTTAATGTAATCATTTTGAGAGAAATCAACTTTTTCAATGATAAACATTTAACTAGATATAACTTGAACTGAGGTGTCTGCACGAGCCAACTCAAAGCACAGGGTTTAGATGTGGGTGTATTCTCTTCAGTTTGATTACATTGTTCAATAGTAGAAACAAATGAACGACTGTCAGATTCTAGAAGGAAAGCTTTTTAAGCCGCAAATATGAACTTTATAAGCATAAATTACATAAAACTAGCTTCGTACAGTTCGCAGATTTCCTACATTAAACTTAATCGTCAAATACTTTCCGAAAAATAACAAATTTATTAATTGACGCATTTTCGTTATTGCTCTAATAGCATACATTCGATAGGTTTGTCCATTAGACTCATCATAACTGATGAATGGATTTTCATCGAGTCTCTGTGGCGAAAATGAAAGCGCATTCAACTTGTAATTGGAACATAGATGGTTTGGTTTCGTTCATAAATGGTGCTTTCTTCTCAATTTTGGTTATCATAATCGAATGAGGTCAAATCATGCATTGCTGTACCTGAACTGATCATTCAAATCAATTCATGAGCTGTGCTCAAGCTGTTTCGTGAAGAAATTGATTGAGAAAACCTTAGGAAATATCTTCATCTCATTCCAAATGAATAAGGTGATGACATGAGTTATTTATTTCTTTTTTGCCCAACATTGAGTGAGATACAGAAAGGAAAAAGCATAAGTGTATCTTACAATACTATCCGACATTTTTCATATATTTTTTTTTCTTTTAAATATGACTTTCCAATTGAGTCAATGTTTACGAGACAGTCTTCGTAAAAAGTACACTTAGTGTTATATTGTGTTCATAGAAAATCATATCTTTCAATGTTGAATCATTGAGGAGCAAGACTTATAACAATTCGAAGGAGTCACTTTTTGTTAGACAAAACTTTTTGATCAATCTTCTGAATTGAGTCTTTTTTTTTTTGAGATTGTTTGAAGTGAAACGCTCATTTTAGAGCACACAATTGATAATGTTCATGTAAATTTTCGATCATTTTTATATACTAAATGGCTTTTTCTTTCGTTTTTGATACGCCAACGAACGACTAACACTGCATACGATAGCAGATAATTTACAGTTTACCGAAATAAGTTCTTTGGTTTTGATGGGCCACTTTCTAAAAACTTTGTACAATCAGATGTTCCCTAGAGTATCGTATGTGGAAAGAAAAAATTTAAGTACGTAAAAATGATCAAGGTTTCATATGAACATTGTCACTGATCTGTCATAAAATAAGCATTTCACTTTGTAGATATGTTGCTTTTAGACAGCTTTTGTTATCAAAATGTAGTCTATGTTTTGCTTTATCTATTTATAATGTTTCAGTTAAACAATATATGTCCAAATTCACCATGATTCAACGTTTAAGGATAAATTTTTCTATGAATATAATGTAATACTAACTGTACTTTTGACGTTGACTGCATCTCTAAAGTAGACTTCCTAGGAAAGCCATACTGAAAAGAAAGTCATACAAACATGTTGTTCAGTATAGTATGTAAATATATTTTTTTTCGATTCTGTGTTACAGGTATTACATAATTATGTTTCGAAAACCTTGTGCATAAAAAGAAATAAAAAGAGAAGAGAAAAGCTCCTTGATGGACTCGAACCATCTATCTCCCGGTTCAAAGCCGGATGCGTTTACCCTTACGCCACAGGAGCTCGATAATATTCTATTCATTAGTGCTTATGGTTCTTGTGAATGTGGCGACTGATGACACATTCGAATAGAAAACTAGAAGTACAATATAGAGGATGAATTCTCATTTGTGTCAGTAAGTAATTGTAGTTTTTGTCATGTCCATAACGAAATATGTTACAACATGATGTGAACTTTGACAATGGTTATCATTGAAGAACCGGCTATTTCCAGTGATATTGGCTCTGATAAGCGAGACTATGTAAGCAACATTCTTTTACATCTTGACTGAGAGATACTATGTTGGTTCGATCGGTTGGTGCGTTGATATGACATGCTATCATCCACATCAAAGTTGTATCAATGAAGAGTTCTTTCTGTTTTTCTAATAGTACAAGTTCGATTAAATGGTATATACAAGAGTCATAAGCACTAATGAATAGAAATGCATCGAGCTCCTGTGACGTAAGGGTAAACGCATCCGGCTTTGAACCGGGAGATAGATGGTTCGAGTCCATCAAGGAGCTTTTTTCTTCTCTTTTTATTTCTTTTTATACACAAGGTTTTCGAAACGTAATTATGAAATATATGGGACAGAGAATGAAAGAAAAATGCATCTAATTATTTACTGAAGAAAATTTCAATAAGTTTAATTTTCTCAGTTCAAATATTTAACGACAATGTTACTCAGCAATAATTATATATTTCATTATCTAACATAAAGAAGTTTAAGATACCATAATCATAATTTGGAGAAAATCATGTTTTCTTCATTTTTCAATTGCGAAATAGAAAAACTCTTATCTGAGATTCATGTATTTTGCTACTTTTTCTGTTAACTTACACATACTTTGTATCAGACACATAGTTCGATGATGATGTCATTAAGAGTCGTACTCGAACACAATGTGTTACCTTTTCACGTATACAAATTTATGGATAGTGATGAGTAAACCTGAGTAACATTGAAAAGAACGTCTTTCGTCCTTGTTGAAGCAATCTGTGCGTCATCGAAAACAGAATCATACAATGATTCATCCTCTATGAAAGTGTTTGCTTTTTCTTAAAGTTGACTCATAGAAAATATTACTACCATGAATGTAGGGTGCTTTAATCAGTACGTTTAAGTTAAAATATATGTATAAAAGTGTTCGCACGAAAAAATAACCATTCATTCTTATGTAACCTGAGTATTATAATACTCATGAGTTATAATCACATTTTACGTCACGAAGGAAACTGAAGTCTAAAAGAATTCAGAATTGGTAAGAAAACTAGAAAAATTCAGAAACTTTTCTTTTTTTTTCAGACAATTTGACAACCCGGAAAAGAGAATCAAAACTAATGTTCATATGTCAATTTATTGATAAAAACAGACATAGTCATAAATATAAATACATTATTTTGATTAAAAATTAAATTCATAGCATTTTTTAAAATTAAAATATTGCTTTTAATTAATGACGTTGACGTATGTACATTAGCTTTTATTTCCATTTCATTTTCCGCACTGTCACTTTAATTATGTCCTCGATATAAAACTCAAGAGGATGTGGGTGTGTGGGCGGGTGCGTGTGAGTGGGTGTGTAGGTGTGGGTGGTGGTGGCTGGGTGTGGGTGTGTGTGGGTGTGGGTGTCGGTGTGGGTGTGGGTGTGTGGGTGTGGGTGTGTGGGTGTGTGGGTGTGTGGGTGTGGGTGTGTGGGTGTGGCTGTGGGTGGATGTGGGGTGTGGCCGTGGCTGTGAGTGGGTGTGGGTGTGACTAGAGATAAGATAGACACGCACACGCACACCCACCGCACACCCACACCATACACCTACATCCACACATCCCATACCCACACCTTGCACGGTTAATTTTAGTATACAGCTATCTTTGTTCTACTTCGGAAAAATCAATGCCACTTAATACAGTTAATAGTATACACAATCTAACGTTTGTGTGATGAATATCATTGAATCAAATAAATGCTCTGATTTTATTTATTGACTGAATGAAGCTCTCAAAACATTCATACAATAAAGATTTTTGATTGATATTTGTTGTGTGTTGAAAGTCTCACGGAGAAATCTCTTTGCGAGAAATTAGAATGAAACAGATTATTTTTTTGAGTGACAATTGACTAAAATGGACCTACTTAATGCTGACTGTCGATTGAAACTGTTTTTTTTCTAAAAACTGAATGACAAAGATAAAAATCGCTTGAAATCTATCTTCAAAATTGAATCATACAGACACTCAACACACTCAAACTCTCTTTAAATCATATTGGAGACAAAGGAGCACAACATTTGGCTTATGCATCACAACGTAATACAGTAAGCCTCATTCTCTCTTCATCACTCTCATATTCCTATTTCTATCTTTTCACACAGACACCCACCACATTACATCTTGGAGGCAATCAAATCGGAACTCTTGGAGCACACCATCTGGCTCATGCGTTAAAACATAATATAGTGACCCTCATTCTCTTTTCATCACTCTCATATACTCATCTGCACTTTTTCACACAGACACTCACCACACTCAATCTTCAACACAATCAACTCGGAGACAAAGCAGTACTACATCTGGCTGATGCATTACAACATAAAACAGTGATCATAAGGCTCTCTCCATCTCTCTCATAACACTATCTGTACTTTTTTTACACAGGCACTCATTACACTAGATCTCTCCTGCACTCACATCACAGAGAAACGAGCGCAATACCTAGCTGATGCATTACAATATAACATGGTGACCCTCATTCTTTCTTCATCTCTCTCATATTCTCACTTCCACTATTTAACACAGAATCTCACCACACTCAATCTTCAACAAAATCTAATCGAAGATAAAGGAGCACAAGATCTAGCTTATGCACTATAACGTAACACGGTAACTCTCATTCCCTCTTCATCTCTCTCATAACCCTATCTCTACTTTTTCATCCAGACACTCACCAGATTAGATCTCTTCTGGAATCATATCGGAGACAAAGGGGCATAACATCTGGTTGATGTATTACAACATAACACGGTGACTCTCAGTGTCTTTTCGTCTCTCTCATATTTCGATCTCTACTTTTTCATACAGACACTCACTAGATTAGATCTCATTCGGAATCACATTGGAGAGAAAGTAGCAGAAAAACAACGAACAAAATGATGAACAATTCTATTGATAATGGTTTGATGGAGAAGCTGGAAATATGTTTCGAATGCATGACTAAGTTTTTCTAATGTTTTTGTTTGCAGGAGTAAACTGGCTTTGATGTTTTTCGTGTATTCTGATTTGCCAGCATACGCCAAAATTTAAAAACCTTTTAATTGAAATATTAAATTTTTTTTAATTGAAACTATTCAACTAGGAAAAAATCTTAAGCCTCCAATTTTAATTTTCTGAATTTTTGAAAATTAGTTTATTATATTGATTTTGATAATTTTTTGAGCAGTGTATCGAAAATTAAAAATATACTATAAACAATTTTAGCGAAGCTCTTATCTACAGCATTATTCATTACTGTCTACAATTATAGAGTTTGATAAATATTGGTTTTCATTATTTGCATTGAATGAGCTGTCATATGTGGTGTCCGATAAGCTAATGTGTGTTTCAGAGTTAAGTGAATGTGGACATTATTTTCGATAATTTAAAACATAAAACGAGAAAAGACTCGAATTTTCAATCCTATCTAGAGACCATATTACTGCTGTTTTTTTATAAAGATCACGAGAAAAATCTAGTTGCTTTTCTTCTCAGATACAGTATCGTTTCTAAAGATAATCTTAGTCTACTTTGAAAACAATATGCTTTCTAAACTATAATACAATTAGTAGCTCGCCTAGTTTCGCCTTTATCGATCACTGCAAGCTCAAAATCGATATGGATTTCTCTTCAAAAGAAATGAAGAATTTACTAAATACTACTCATCAAAATATTTCAAAATCTAAATTAACAAATATCTCTTTATATAAATATGTAGACAGATTGCACTTCGTGACATGATTCATAAGCATTCGAAGCTTGCTGTCCTATGAAGAACGTCATTAGAATCCATGAATTAAGTTGATTTATAACAACGAATCAATGTCTTTATTTGATTCAATCAATAGTCTGACGATGTGACAGCATGGTCAGGAGGGGAGAATTTAAGTTACAATGTAAGGCTGCTATGTACTGTAAGTTAGAGAAATTGGGCATACTTGGATCAAGATAAAGCTCTCATCAGCAAAGTAACAAATTTTAAATATAGCGTGCTTATGGCATGGCTAGGCTGAAATATCTGGTTTTCAGCAAAGTCATATTTTCGAATTCAGACTCGAAACTATGCAAATATATAGATCTCAATGAGACTAGCTTGCAGAAACAGCTTCAGAAGTTTTGGAGAACATTTCTTTAAGATACCAAAGTTATGGGCATGGGTGTATGATATCGTTGAAGAGCGAACTAACACACCCACCGACACCCACACCCATCTTTGAATCTTAGTTTTTCGGAGTTAACGACCAAGTATTTATTTTGTTGCGTCTTTAAAAAAGCTATAAACAAGTATACATATAGTTCTTGAACCTGAAGTGTATTTGTTTGGTTGAGTCGTCTGAACTATTGCCACCTCAACATCCGCCACAGCCTCCACCTCCACAACCTCCACCCCCACAACCTCCACCTCCACAACCTGCGCCACCATCACAGCCACCACCACCACCACCACCACAACCGCCTCCAATCGCTCCACATGATGATGATCCTCCACCACTCGAAATGTAAAATGGTACGAAAACCATTGCACATGAACTCATGTATTGTGATGTTTCTAAATTTTTTCGATCAATGTTATAGCCGTATTCTGATTTATAAGTCTTTTCCCATTTTTCAGCCGTTTTCTGATAAGCATTTTGTAGAATATTGGACTCAATCGCATCATCGTGATCAAGAACAAAACCGCATAAAGCTGTGGAAACAGTTTGATACTGTGATGGATATCTCATATGTGTATGCCATATCAAATCAATATCAAAAGTTGGTACGAGTATTTGATTCTTTTGAGCCAATTTCATAAATGATACATAATTTTGTACTAAATGTTCAAATTGTGAACGATCCATCTTTTTTAAGTCGTATGAATAGAGATAATGTCTTTGGAATTTTTCAAGAAAATCACGTTGACGGATGACAGCTTTTCTCAAATCGATTGATGGAATGAATAATAGACGACTATTTATCGATGAAAAATAGACCTTTGAATGACGTTTGTTTCCATAACTATGTAGAAGTTGACGAACTTTTTTATCGACAAGTTTTCCGTCCGAAAGTTGTTTAGTACAATCGTTATAATAGCTTAAAGGATGAAGACGATGAACGTGCCAAATCCATTCAGTTTCTATTGGAAGTTTTATTTGTTGATGTTTTGTATTAATTTCATGTCGCGCCATTCTGTTGCAATAATCGTCAATAAAGTGATCCAATGTTGGTCCGTCTTGTGTCATTTCTGGTTGAGCAATTATTTGACGAAGCAACAAGATGTGATCAACTAAGTCATAATACGAGATTCGAAATCTTTGTCCGTCTTTTGTTCGAATTCTTGCATCGAAATTTGGGATTGACCGTGACGCTGAACTACCCATTTCTTGTCTACGTTGCTGTTCTACTTTTTTTGATATACCTTTGGACGATGAGATTCACGTATTTTATAAACTGTATGGCGTATTGTAAAAAAAAAATGCAACGCAAAAAGAATTAGTCATCTTGTCGTAGTATGTCAACATTTGCTCATTGTAAAGTATTTATAATGAATCATTATTTTTTTTCGGTCTATTCTGATCTCTCTGACAACAAAAAGCATGTAAAGAAAAATAAAACAGATTAAAGAGATGATTCTGTTTTTCCAACCCCAAATTTTTTTTTAATATATTCTTCTCTAAATATACTTCATGTGGTCCTCTACCTGTTATTGACGTTTTGAGAACTCAAATATAGCCGTACAGTGGAAAAAAAAGATAAATCGATTGTTGTAAGAGTGTGACACACGGTTGTCGTTCTATCGTAGTTTACTTGAAACACGACTTTTAAGCAAAAATCTACAAAGTCGCTCCCATTTCTCACGCATGGTACATTCGATCAAGCTCATATTTTTTCTACAAGTATCAGATAGTGTTTCGGGTGTCTGTTTTTTTTTTATTTGAAAAAATATTCTACCATTGAGTTTTGACAGTTCTTACGAGAGAAGCTATATTGAAAAATCCTAAATTCTTTAGGGTGTTCTTCGTATTTCGACTGTCCTTTTCGAAGGAAACGAAGTAAAAGGTAGTAGCCTTGAAGTATTTCTAGTATGTGTAAAAAAAAATATTCATTTCTATCCAACGTTCAGTGGATGAGGAAACGGAGAAGTTTTTAACCACTGCCATCCCCATATCTCGTTTAGAGAAGCATTCTGGAATTTTGAGTATATGGCAATATTTACTTCACTCGTCGAGATCTATTTGCTCTGAAAGTGTCGAATTTTTCTGATGAGTCAAACTCAAAGGGTACTGGAAAAGGGGAGACCCCGTAAGAAAGAAAAAAAAACGACAAACAACAACGGTAAGAAGGCATAATAATGAATCATCGCGTGAGAGCAAATGACGTATTTTATAGTGAAAGAGTAAGTATGGAGCACACAAATGACAGCTGAGTGTGAGTGTGCGTGTATAAATGTACATATGGATTTGTCGGTGGATGTGAATTCGAATATGACTTGAAAGAAGAAAATCCACATCCAAACTCCAGACTCACACTCCACCGCACACCTACATCCTACATTGAACCTTTATCTGAATTCTGCTCTTTTGAGTGATGAAAAATGCAGCTCTCTATTTTTTTCTCATCGAAATTGATTCGAAAAACTGCAAGTTGCCTTTAATTTCGAAGCCGATCTTAGCTCAAAATGTTCATTAATAAAACATTTGGGAAATATGCACAACAGTTCTCATTTTTTAGGATAATTCGACAATATTCGAAATCTATACCTAAGTCAATGCTTTATTCACATTTACATTCCACACGTTTTCGATTTATTTGGAGTAATCTTTTTTTCAAAACCTTTGTCGCCATCATCGACTCAAATAATTTTATCCATGTCATTAGCACTTTCATCTGTAATTTTCGAGCGTTTACCTATTATGATTAGGATTATTCGACAATAAAATTTATTAATAGTCCAAAATATGTACAAGTTCATTCTTTTTCGTCAACCCCAAGAATCGTTTTGTAACAAGAGTTTAATCGCCTCACTATCTTCAATTATTACTCTTTTTATAATTTCCAGTATGGCTAATAATTCAAAGGTGTCATATTGGTCGATGAAATCGTATGACGAATCTTCAGTCAAAACAGGAAAAAATGTCCACAACATTTGCACACAGGCTATGTAATTTGAATCAATAGTTTTTCTTACTGCACAGATAATTTCACCGATAGTCGCGCGATTTTTAGGTTCCGGTAACCAACCTTTTTGAATAGTATTTCTCAACATATCTGGTATTACTGTAACTGTTGAATGAGCAGCTTTCACAGTCCAATCTTTGGGACGTTCTCCTTTTATTGTAAATTTTGTTATTATTTGCGTATCTTTTAGACCGATAAATGGACGTTGAACTGTCAATAGTTCGTAAAGTGTAAATGAAAGGGCATAAATGTCGGATTGAAATGATGGTGTATCTCCATCAGCCACTTCCGGCGCATCATAACCAACAGTACCACCTGACCTTTTAACAGCTGTAGCCGATGCTGTTTGAATAAGAAAACTCACTCCGAAATCAGCTATTTTTGGTATGTAACCGTGTCCAGTAGAATCTGGTTGAAGAAGAACATTTGCTGGCTTAAAATCTCTATGAACAATACCAGTCAAATGCAATTCTCCAAGTCCTTTACAAATTCCAAGTGCAATGTCTAAACGTTTCTCGAATGTTAAATTCAGAATTGTGTCATTAATCAATGCTGTAGCAAGACTTGGGCCGTCAATAAATTCCATTACAATAGAAATACCAAAATCTGGTAATTGAATACCTCCGTATACTATTAAAATATTGGGTATATGACTTAATGGTCTAGACAGAAATATTTCATGAATGATAGCACCTTCTATGTCAGAATCAACTAAAGCCGGAACACGAGGACATTTGATGGCATAATTCTGCACTTTGAATACATTACAAAAAGCACCATACTCAAATGGTCGTTGATTGTCTTTTACATTAATGTCTTTCAATGCTGCTGGTAGACAATATGCTTTAATCTTTTCCATGCTTATCCGAAGTAGATTCATAACATATTCAGAGCTATTAGCGTTGCTATGAATCTTACCATAACACAATGGACAACACTTAATTTTTTCGAAACATTCTTGACATACATAATGTTTATCACTGACAGTACACAATTGAACTGGAGTTTTCGAGAACTTTGAATGAAGAGAAAACTTAGCATAACAAACTGGACAACGTAATTCATTCAGTAATTGACAATAATCAAAATCTATGAGATTAACATATTCCGTATTTCTGTATTTTTTAACATAAGCTTCGAGCATATCTCTGGTGCAAATCATAAATCGAGTCTTGAGGCCAATACTAGCAAAATTAAGGAAGTGTATAATCTTTATTTGATCTTCAGCCTGCAACTTATCAATCCATTTATGTATTGAAGCCTTGATCGCTGTCTGGTTGAAGTGGGCTATAGTTTCATGTACACGGACAACATTTGCAGTTAGAAGAATCACATTATGGTAACTGCAACCCATACAGGCTGCTTTGCTAGAACTCCACTTTTCAGTATTCGTGCGGATATCTAATAAAGTTTCATCCAAAATATTGTAATAGCCAAAGGAATGATTTCTATCTAGTTTTCTACCATTATATGTAACGTCTGTAACTTTTGTGCATGGAATAGTCTGTTCAATTTTGAGTATGAGAGCCTTGATTGTATCATTCGATCGTACTTCTTGGATTATGCAAAACTTCGAACTGCAGCTCCATCCAGTCACTGTAACTTTCATTATTATCCACTAAATATGTAATAGTTATATATGATTGTTATAGGTTAAGGTAAAATATATTTATTTCAATCGGCGTCAGTCGACTAATAGAACGTTAACGTACAGGTGATCGTTGCTTGGAAGAACAACTAAACATAACAAGTAAAACAAAGATTACTTTTTGAAACGTGTAAGATACTAACACGTGGTCAAAGTTGAGAAAAAAAGAACAATCTCGATGCAACTAAATAAACAGAACGAAAGAAGTAAAAAACCGACACAAAATAGAAAAGAATTGAAGGCTTCATTGGGTGAGTTATTTCAAGATATCCGTGTTATCGGACAAATCAAACTGAGTATCATCTAATAACATAGACTATTAATTCATTTTTGTCGTGGATGGTCATAATTAATAGCCAGTGATTGCTAAGTCTTTTCCTAATTACCGTAGAATATTCATTTTTCTTTTAGTGATGTTTCGATAGTCTATGCTGTCGTCTCCAATTTTTATTGATGTTGAATAAAAATCTCTAGAATATACGCATTTTTTTAAAACTTTTTCTTTCTCTTGTTGTGATTTTTACAGTGGGTTGTCAAGACGGTGATAGCTGACAGAAATGACTTTCTCTTACCATCTTCTTTCGACAAACTATAAAAGTCACAACAACAAGAACAAAAAAGAAAAAGAAAAAGAAATATACTATGTGTATGTTCTACAAGTTTTCATTTAACATCGATAGAGTCCGAAGAAAGCAACATTGACTGTCGAAACGTCACTAAAAAGAAAACAAATATTCTACAGTAACTAATGTCTGTTAAAAAAGGAGGCACTTGGGTATTTTTTCAATAATTTTGTCCTACAACTATATACGAAGCTCGCGGTTGTTTCGTTTGAAAGAGGCTCTGTCAGTGCATCAATCCATATAAAATTGTTGACCTTCATTGCATGAGCAAGTAGGGAGCTATGGTTATGTTGAAGAGATGGAGTGGGGCATGGTTGTGATTGCAGGTGTGGATTGGGCATAACAAGGGATACCCAGACTCAGGTCCACATCTAATTTTTGACGAAGGCTTGATTATTATTAATGTACCACAGTTACGAGTAGCTGCGATGCAGCTATTGAAAAAGAGCCGACATAGGTTATGTGTAAGCCGAAGTGTTTCTAGATAATGAGGTGGATACCTTCGATGAAGATTATTGAAGTTGCTGTTTATTCTCTTCAGGGATAATTTTGAATCGAGCATCAGTTCGTACTAGAAAACATTCAAAATCAAGGATTTTTTTTTAAAGTAAATTCATTCCTATTCTATTACTGTCCATAATACCGAATTATTATCTACTTTCTTTGTATCTACACGTATGCATCATCATTTATTCGACGGCTAGTGAATTATCGACTCAATTTTGAATAGAAGAGAAAAATGTCTTTAATAAATTTATTTTCATCACATGTTTTCAGCAGTATAAGTGTGTTATCATCAGGCAGTTATGACAACTTTTAAGTTCGTAGAAGTGAATGAAAGTCACTAGGATGACGTCATTTGAAAGTATGAGTCTCCATGAATTTAATTACGTTCAAACTATGATGCAGTTACACTGTAATTGGGTCAAAGTTGCTAAATAAGAGATGACCTCGCGCAAGGCTTTCGTTCTATTAATATTTTTGTTAATAATTATTTCTCACCTTTAATTTTATTTCATAAAATTTGACCGAAGAGTAATTATAGATGAAGAATGTAAATGTGAGTGCTGACATGTCAAAGAGTGGCTCTGCTCGAAGTGAACCCTAAACTCATACCCATATCCTATAAAGAAAACCAATAGAATACACATAAATGGTAACATTGCCTTATGTTACAGTCAAGTATAACACAACAATAGTTCTTATCGAAATTTTATTATTATGATATTAGCTTAAGAGTGATTAAATAGTACAGAAGATTAATATCCATTTCATAATAAAAGAAAGACGAGGTTGTTTTTCTAATAGTTTTTTTTATTGAAGTTAGACAAAAAAAAACTGCGATTTTCCTCGTTTATCAGAGAAAATGAAACTGCATGGAACCTTGAATGCCAAATTTTCTGACAAGTCTTCTCAGAACCATCGTCAGGTTTCTTAAATACAAAATATTGTGTAATATAGCAGTTTGGAAATTTCAATTTACAGTAGTGTATCAGAGACATTAACTGAAGTTCAATAAATCTACGTGAGCTCGGTGTCGAAAGATTTAGCCAATCACAAGTTTGGTAGTTTTTTATGAAAACTTGACTTCTTTTCTGACTTTTAAAACAAAAAATACATCTTCTAAACCTATTAAAAAATCTTAATTTTTAAAAAACTTAATGCCCATCAACAATTATTCCAAAAATTCTCAACCTTCTTTTATTTTGAAATGGATATTAGAGCATTGTTTCATCTATCACTACGAAAAAAAAAATTTCTTCAAGTTATCTATGTAGAAATAAAGTACCCTCACCACTATTTTTGAATTGTCCTATGGAATTATTGATTTTTCTTTTTAGTCATTAGAACAATAATATTTCCTTTTGAATCACATACAAATATATCACATGTTGGATAGTTAATATGTGTTGGTTCACCAAAGATGATATGCCAAGTATATTCAAGTGATCTACCTGTGTAATAATCTGAATAATTAGTACTTATATATAATATAATCAAGAATATTTGAATAAAATATTGCTGGATGAGCAAGAATAGCTTCTCTTTTAACAGCAAATGTTGCACAACAATGTGTTACTATTCTATTTTCTGGTGAAGGACCAAGTTCTTTTTGTAAAACATCTTTCCATAATTCATAGTTAATTCTTTCTTGAAGATCACTTGAATTTTCTTTAAATGTATAATGACTGTTTCTACTAGATAATGGCATGAAATTATATTTATGCCATTGTAATGCTCGTAATGCAATAACAATATCTGATGGATTTTCTTGATGATAAGATGTTCGATGTCCATGAACAAAAGCCACTGATAATGGTAAATTTGAATAACGGTTAACAATATATCGAAGATATGCTGCAGGATCTCTACCTTTATTAATTCAAATCTTACGATGATGTGCTAATGGCTTAGGTAATCGTGTATAAACAATATATGGAATTTGCTCATCATCCAGTAAATTAAGCCAATCTAAACTTTCATTAAAATGTGATTGTAACCATCCATATTGGATGTTCATGTAGAAATGCCATTTTTTGATTCTACCCTCCTCTTCCAATCCGAACATATACAGTATTGACTGATTGCTCTCTTTTTGACGCTAGGTTTTCTGAATTTGCAACTGATGTATGTAAGTTTTTTCGTAGATGATATCTCATATAGTTTTCGAAAGATGCTAATTTTGAAATAATTTTCAAAAGCATTTATGCTTGAACATTTCACGTAAAATGCTTAAAAAATGACAAAGAAATCGTAGTAAGCGTCTGGACAAACAGATGTATCTGACCACTCTCCTGTTTCTTTTCTGGACTTCTTTGATGATTCGCTCCATACAATGACAATTTTATCAGATTGAGATACTGTATTTGTTTGATTAGTAAAATTCTGTCTTTTATTTGTATTATTACATACAGATATGGTAAAGTTGAGTGATTGAACTTGAAATAGATAAAAAGTGAAAAAAAGAACTAATAATAAAACGAAAACTAAGATTAAACGGTGAACCCCAATAGAAAATATGTAATCTAAAATGATATCAAGTTTTTAATGAGACAAAAAATTCTATACTAATATTTTTACCTTTTGACTTCGTAATATGATCAAACGGTATATTCATTTTTTTTCTTTTACAATATTATAAGGGTATTTATAGGGAAGACCGAAACAGAAATCGTCGAAGCGAAGCACATCAAATAAGAAACATGGAAAAAAAGTGAATTATATAAAAATATCAAAAAGAAAAAGATAGAAAAAAAATGTCGAAGTAAAAAGCGTAGGAAAAAAAGGGCGGGATGAGTGAGTAGAATATTGAGTTTCATGATGAACGGTGTTTATTTCTGTTATGTGAGAATGTCATCAGATAAATTCTTAATTAAGTTGATATTATATTATTTCTTGAGTAGCCCAATATAAGAGAAAAACAAAATTGGAATTCCATTTTGATACATATCAATGGTATTTGTTGATGTGTTAATCGTTAGTTGGTTTATTTGATGTTCTATTGATTGTTTCGCTGTACTAGGATGACGATGACTAACTTTATCTTGTATTGACAGAAGTATCTATAATAATATATTGATATGAATATAGTATATTTAATAAAAAAAACGCAAAGTACCCGATCAAGTAGCATAGTAACATGTATTTCATCTGTTAGATTATCTTATGTTTCTTCATGATGTTTTTGTTGTTATTGTGATTGAGTATTCATGTTTTGATTAACTAATCCTGTAATTGTATATGAATTATCTATTGACGGTGTATGTACATTATGTTTTGAGATGACCATGGTATTTACATTGATGAAACTATCACATATTAACGATCGTGAGCAATCCAATTTACAGTATTTATTGTTCATCCATATTCATATACATAATAAATAGATTGTGAGTGTACTTAAATCAATTGAAAAACAGATTGATCTATATGTCTATCATACAAATCAATTTGTTGTTCTCAGCTCTTGCTTTTCAGCAGCCAACTAAATCGAAAATAAAATCAATAGAATGGTAATAATCATATTGCTTGAATAAAAATTAATGAAAAACAAAAAGCAAAAGTAATTTTACCGATGCGTTTTCGGTTATTTATTAACATAATGAAACATTCATCATGACTCTGCATTACAGATGACATGTAAAAATTAAAATGGTAGGAAAAGTATGGCAAAGAAGAAAAAAACGAAAAGAAATGATAAGTCTCTAACCTTTTCAATTCTGCATGTCAACTGGTAGATAATATGCAGAACGCAAAAAGCAAAATTTTGCGTTCTGACGTCTTCGTATAGGATATGTACTATTTGTGTGTTCAAAGAAGTGAGTCTACTACTAGCTGTCAAAATCAAATTTTTCACGCAGTATAAATGAAGATAAGATTTGTGTACAGCTCACTTTTACAAGAAGAACGTAAAAGCGAAAAAAAAATTGAGATTTTTTTCAACTTCGTGCAGAACGAATGAAAATATTCGAATTGAAAAGATTAAAGTCTAGATTGAAATATAAAACAAGGACCTTCTTTGAATTCAAATGAGTTTCTAATTATGTATTCATATTTTATTGTTTATTTGAAATTTGACTACTTATTACAATTAAAGTTTTCTGAACTTTCTCCAGATATATATATATATATATATATCATATATAAGATTAGCTTTATTTTAATAACATTTTTTCTAATATGTTGAAATCTATTGAATATCATGATTTTTTTAAGATTATATTATTATGTTGGGAAATTGTAAGATCTATATTTATTATCATATAAATATATATCTCTGTATCTTGACACCTGGTCTCGCAATATATAGCCGTTCATATTGATTTTTTTATTTATTTGATAAAAAGATTTAATAAATACATTTAGATTTACCAAATAATTCTTTTCCAGTTTGATCAGAAGATTGATGTGATACGTGTATTGCAGTGGCGTAGTCAGGATTTTTTAAGTAGATGGCAATTTACCAGTTAAATTATTTTGAGTAGGTGGAAGTGATAGGCAATTGTAAAATCTAGTGGGCAATAATTTTTAAAAAAACTTATTCGCATTACAGAAGCCGTTGTTTACTGAAGAGAAATTAGCCATCCTGCATTAACAGATAAATTCGCTCGCTTTTTTATAGTATTTCACAAGTGTATTCTTCAATTTCATATTTTTGAATATTTTATGTTAGAGTCATAAATAATTGTCAATAGAACAAAAAATAGTATAAATAAACATAAATAGAAGAAAAAAATGAATCTAGTAATCCGGGTTTTCGTTTATCGCCAGGCATTTTAACATATAAGATATTCACGATATAGGCTTGTATAATGTATATGTATGTCTCAATCAACAAGCGCATTGTCTTTTGTTATTCTATATTATTCAACGGCACAAAATGCTGGCTATTTTCTCTCATTCTACTGCGCCGCCGATAATTCTTTTCTTTATTTTGACGAGTGTCACGATAATCATTCTTTTTTTTTCTCAATATATGGTAGCGACATAGTGAGTGTCAGTCTATCTTTTTTCGTCAAACATTGATCAATCCCTTTTTATTGTCTTTCATCAGGCCAGGGGAGTAACTAGGGAGCGTGTGGACGTAACCACCTGCTTTCGAAGTTTATTAACAAAACAGTCCTTCGCTACTAGATCTAGAACATTTTCAGGGGTGTAAATAGGAGACAGGTGTGGAGAACTGATTTATCGACTGTTGAAGGGAAATTTCTTAAAAAAAAAAACAATTTTTTACGCGCAAATTTCTCGCATTTTAGAAAAATTTTCGCTTCGAGTATTAGATTTTTCAATTATTTTTCAAGTTGACAATTCTTTTTTTCTTCATTGATTTGCATTGAACAAGATATAAACTACCATTTCTTTCAAGTTCATATTCAAATTTCAATGTAAAGAGTCAGAGTGTGGCCGCCTTTGGCGGCGAAAAACAACGAATGATTTTCTTCCATTGCTACTATAGAACGCGAGTTCCCACTTTATTCATATTGAATTTGAAACTATTTGACTCGAAATTTTTGATTAATTTTCAAAAAGTTGCCGCCTTGGGCGGTATTAACTTAACACTCTTCTTTACTTACGAAGGGATAGATTTTTGCAAGCGTAGAAAAATTTCTCGCTGCGCGGTTGCCCAGTCGAACAAAATCGGTAAAAAAAACATGCTTTTACGCGTTTAAAAGTGCTCTTTTTACGTTTTCAAAAAAGTTTTTGTTGAAAAAAGACCGAATTTAAAGATGTTAATGCCCACAAACTTCTTTGCAAAAATAAAAATCGTTTTTTAGCGTTTTTTTACTCTTAAAAAGTGCACGTTTTAACACGTAACAACGCGTTAAAATGGGCCTTTGTCTGCCTGGGTGTCTCCAAAATACGAAGTAGAGTCGAAAAAGAGCGTCAGAAAAGTATCTTTACAATGGTGCTTAGAAAAAAATTTTCGTTCCCTCGATTTGCAGGTCGGGTACGTCCCTGGTGAAATGTACACTATATTTCTATTGCGCCTCTACGCTCCCTGCTGTAGGTGCTGAGTTACGCCCCTGCGTCAGGCAATGAAGAAGGTTGGCTTTTCTGCTTTAATCGGACAAAGACATGAGTTAGTTTGTTCTCTTACATTGGATAATAACAAACATAAATCCACATCCACATATATCTCTAACAAATTCTCCATCATGAAAGATTTTTTTTGCATGATTCTAATGTTCAGTCATATGTGTATTCTGTAAACTACATATTAGTATTTCATTACTAGTACTTTCAATACCTGAAATGAGTTTTCAAAACACTGTCGTTTATACACTTAATCGATTTTTATTTAGATTTTCTATGTAGTTTATTCACCTTTTCAACTGTAACATTGCAAGTATCTTTAGCGAATTTAAGTGTATGACAGAGTATTTTAACAGAAAATACAATTGGATCATTATTACTGTGACTATTCTTTAATTGGAAAATATCGTAGATTGATTTTTTGTAAATCACTTGATTAGATCTCATCGAGAGAAAATGTATTGAAAAAAATACTTCTTGAATCTTTAAATATACACAGATATTTACTTTTTTTGGCAATAGGCAATTGCCCACATTTTAAAAAAATTAGGTAGCAATAAAATTTGGTTTAGGTGGCAATTGCCAAATTGCCACCCTGCTGGCTACGCCATTGGTTTATTGTGAATTAAATATAAGTGCACATCAAATACAGGTGTGGAAAAAAAGATTGACATGTGAAATATTGATTTGTCTCGAAGAGAAAAGACTTGAAACATTTTCTTCGTGTTAATAGTTCTAATTAGTGTCAGCGGTGTCATAATCAGTTAAGAAAAATCTTTTTATATGAAATTGTCGATATGTTTGCAAATTAGACATATTCTCATTTTAGTCACCATTTCTTCTCGGTTGATGTAAGAAGATAGTTAATTATAACACTATCGTTTCTTTATCTTAGTGCTACTGTGATCGTCTGCTATTGTTATCCATATATTGTGATATTTCCCCTACAAACGATACATGCAAAAATGTTAGATGTTGTCATATTAATTCTTCTGTTTTTTTTAAATGTAAGAAAGATTTGATGTCACAATCGACAACTATTTGTAACGAGTTTTTCTTGAAAAACTACAGCTCATGAAAATGAGTTTCATTGACAATATATTGGCGAATATCAATTGTATTTTGACATGTATTCCATGATTTATGTGTATGTTATCATAGAATATACCATGATATCATGTGTTCTATGTTGGTATTTCCCTACTAGTCAATGATCATATATGTATGAATCATCAAATAAATGTCGAGCTGTGAATCAATTACTACACTTCGGATGTGAGTGATGTCGGAAAACAAATATAAATAACATATGAGATTCATCACTGATGCAGATTATTTATCATATGTAACTCGTCTGATCAGCTGAAATTACGCAGTTAGTTTTAGCAATATCTCACATTTACATTGTTCTGTAGTAAAATTTGTTGAATTTTTGTCAAAGAGTCACTGAAACATAGCGTTGTCCTTTGTATGAAATTCATATTTGGAAAAAAATACAGATGAATTAAACCATATGATTTAATCAAGTTCTTTTTTTTTTTGTGTTGTCAATATTGGTTCCTATTTCTTCTCACTCTATATCACTACATCACATACTATAAATAGTAGTATATATATCATATGCTTGGTTTCTGTCAGTTTGTGCACTCATATAAATCATTGTGTTTCTTGTATCAAGTTTCTTGCCAGTTTGTTACTACCTTAGCGAGTTTCTTTCTTTCTCTTTCTTTCTGTTTTATTTTCTCTTCTATATCGTGGCAAGTCTGATACGAAAAAATCAAGCTGCTTCACACCAACATTTACAGAATTTACATAGTGTATAGTATAGTATACGAAAAAGTTTTACCCTGTAGGATTCTGTTTCGAATTATTCAGATCAATATTGACATAGACAAGCAAAATATTAACATTTTATTCATTAAAAATCAGGAATTTAATCTCGTAAAGTGTATAGTCATCACCTAGTGTTAACAAAAGTCAATCAGATTTGCATCTATCAGTGTTCTTGAAATTTTTTATTCATACATTGAGCGTTTCAAAAAGTTTTTTAATGTTTTGTTTTTTGTTTTTATTGTGTTTATGACTAGCAGAAAGAAATATGCACTAGTCTCAGAACAACTGTTGATCTAGTGCTTCTTGATAACCACACCAAAGAACTTATAGGGATAAAGAGTAGAAAAGAAAAATAAATTATGGCTTTGGTTCTCTCTTCAATACTTATTCTTTTTTGTCTTTTATTATTCAGCGTCAAAGCTTTCAAACGAAATGGGTGCTGAATGGAGTCATCAAAACAGAAACCAATTCGACAATTATCGAGAAGATCGACATAAACATCGGCATCAAGAAAAAAAGTGTTATACATGCAGAGGCGTCGGAACAATTGATGTCGAAGATAACTGTCATCGCTGTCAGCGTCGTGACAGAACATGGTCTGAATATAGCTCAAGATGTTCATGCAATGGTTATGGTCGTCGACAAATTACGAAAAGATGTGACAATTGTTTCGGTAAAGGTTATCGATAGGCGCGAACTTCGATCAAAACACAGACAATTTTTATGCAATATTACGCATCTATTTAAAAGACTTTTCTTGAATAAATTATTTTCTGTTTTTCCTCTAATACTTTTGTTGCCTTGTATACAAAGAATTGGTGAAGTCGCAGCGTGTTCTTGTTCTTTATCCATGTTACTCATTGCGTCTTCACAGTAGGTAATTTACACAGATGCAATGATTTTTTTTAAATAGTGTCGTTACAATTACGTTTCTTTTTTTTCTTACTATGCTTTTGTATACTCAAAAAACTGAACATACGCCAATATTTTTGTCAAAGTTTTATCAAAGCCAGAAAATTTTTCCTACAATGAGGAAGAGGTCCCTTTAGAAATAACCATGACAAACTGGTGATGATTGATAATCAGTGTCTATGTGTTGCTATCAAGTATCTACGGTCCTCTGTAAATTCCTTGCATTTTCTATCAAATATTTAACTTCTCATAATGTAACACATGCGTGAGTATGCATTAGAAACTACAACAAAAGTACATGTGCATGAACATCCAACATTTTCTTGTGTAGACAAAATTTAAATCATTTTCACAAATAATTGAATGATGATAGTAACATTTGGATATTTGTTATTTTTTTTTATTGTTGTATGCCTTACATGAACCGTCACGAATATCTATAGACACATACCAGGAATAGATAGTCAACTACAATAGAGTCTAATACCAAAAAAATTAGACCCTGGTATGTTTTTTAACTAGAAAGAATGGTTTCACATGTTTGGTGTCATCATGATCAAGGAGACTCGCTGTGACTGTTCCTAATATTTTCAATCGATTTCTCAGTTCAACCACAGAGAACATTATCCATCGAAATTAAAGAAAAATTTCATGCTCGGCCGACTGAAATAATACTGACAAGAGCGATCACGGTTTGAAACAGTTTTAGAAATTTTTACTGAAAAATTCAGAATTCATTATGAATAAAATGAGAACAAACTTGTTTTTTTTTGTTATAGTAGTAATGGAAACAAAATTATTTCTTATTTTTGACTGCGTCGTCGAAGGCGGTAAATTTGCAAAACATCGTTGAAAAATTTTGACTAAGGAAATAAAAATTTAATAAAATAAAATAAAATTAGTATTTGCTTTTCCTAGTAATATCGACAGTAATTGATCCGTTATATTGCGGAAGATTTCAAAATCGTTTTCATACACATCACGCTACGAGAACAACTTCCATCAAATTCTATTGTCTTAAAAAAAAGCTTTGTCATCATTCATATTGAATTTTGAAAGTACTCACAGAATATTACAGTGCCAGCGGATCAGTATACAGGGTTGGAAATAATATTATTCCAGGGGGGTAACCCCATAATTTCGAATGGAGAACGTAATGAATTTTATACCAGATGAAAGCTCGTCGAAAATGGGATCTACTGATACTAAATAGTAAAGGTTATCGAAACTTTTAATGTCGAACTTGAGAAATTTTACACTTTTTTGGAGTAGAAAATTAAGGTGGCAGTAGTTCAACGAAATGGAATAAAATCTTTTCTTGGATATTTTTATATAGTTCGATAGAGCTTGTCGAGCTCTATACAACCGTATATGTTAAAAATCTTTTAAGCCATTTTTCTGAGTTAAAAAATTCAAAAAACTACTTGAAAAATCTTAAAAAAATGCTAAGAAACTTATTTTTTTCATATGAAAGAAAAATAGTCGTTTTTCAATAAAATTAGTTTTTTTCATTGCTTTTTCTATTACACACACGTCGAAATATACGAATTAGACATAGTTTTTGACGCTGCATCTGATGAGTATATTTGGAAGTGCGTGTGATTGAAAAACTAATGAAAAAAACCAATTTTATTGAAAAACGACTGTTTTTCTTTCATATGAAAAAATAAGTTTTTTAGCATTTTTTAAGATTTTTCAAGTAGTTTTTTGAATTTTTTAACTCAGAAAAATGGCTTAAAAGATTTTTAATATATACGGTTGTATAGAGCTCAACAAGCTCTATCGAACTATATAAAAATATCCAAGAAAAGATTTTATTCCATTTCGTTGAACTACTGCCACCTTAATTTTCTACTCCAAAAAAAGTGTAAAATTTCTCAAGTTCGACATTAGAAGTTTCGATAACCTTTACTATTTAGTATCAGTAGATCCCATTTTCGACGAGCTTTCATCTGGTATAAAATTCATTACGTTCTCCATTCGAAATTATGGGGTTACCCCCCTGGAATAATATTATTTCCAACCCTGTATAGATACCATCATTGGAGGAAACTTAGCCATCCTCAAGTAGCTTGCCCGCAAAAATTATTCTTTTGCTTCTTCATTGGTATGGAAGTGCGTTTATAGATAGTCCACTTGACTTGTGTCACTGTGTCATCATAGAAAATATTTAAACCAATGACTACACTTCTCTCCAGTAGTAGGCATTGACACAAACACGCGATATTTTTCACGGGAAGCGTCAGGCTATATAACGATGCAAATAGTGCTTTTATCCTTAATATCATAATCTGATGCAAGAGTATGCTCATCCTCTAGTGTCCGACCTTCGAACATAAAAAATTGATCCCACAATGGTATATTTATGTGTTGTGAAATTCCGTCTTTGATTTATTTGGTAGTAGAGGATAAGTCAATATTGACCAGCAATGATTCACTTAGAAAAATTTTCGGAAAACATTGTTTGGTTCGAATATGCGTAAAAAAGCTATGTATTCCTAACCTATAGACACAATATTTGATTTCAATATTAACATTTCTAACAAGCCTATAATACTTTAGTTGGAACGTCTGAGTTCCTATTTCATTTATTGAAGCTCAGAGAATGATGTATGTTGCGAAAATTTTTCCCCTAACAATATCTAATAATCATCCTTACAGCACTGTTTAAGCTTCAGTTTAAACAAATGTTCTCTTCATGATATACTCGATTTTCAAGATATCACTAGTTTTTCAAACATTTTGAAATGATAAAAACGTTTTGTGAAAATTAAGTACCGTGTGAAAAAAAAACATTCGTATTGGCTAAAACTTTGAAGGTATTCTCAAGATGGAAAGATTTTATGCATGAACAAAATTTAAGCTTGAAATTTGATTATCCGATTTTTGTGCAAGCACCTCATATAAACTAAAAAATTCAGTAAATTGATCATAAATCGAGAAATAAAAGGTTAGATGTTCAAATCTGTTGAGAATTTTACTCATCTCCTGAAGATCGATACATGAAAACAGTATCAAATCAAAAGTAATTTTATACCTTGCAAATTTACTCAGTCAATTTTTTTTTCGATTGACAGCAGTGCTTCGGAAAAACAATGTGATCTACTATAAATTAAATGAAATGTTGATAGTCTTGTTGAGATGCTAAATAACTAATAGATAACATGTTTTTATCTTTTAAATAATGTATAAGTGTCTTAGTGATAAGCAGAATGATATTATTCATTGTCTAATGCCGAGTAAGCAAATAGCAAAATGGTGCAATATTTATTATATGAATCATACAATTTCACAATCAAATCAGTTATATAAATCATCGAAATGCTACTATTTTCGAATATATTATCATGAGAAGCTAGAAAAAAAAATGTGTCTCAGTTTATCATGACTTATCGGTAATAATATAGAGAGACAATAAGTAAAACTGAATCACTGAAAAAAAATACCAGTGAATGAAAATGAGTAAGAAAGATAACATCAAAACCGAAATCGATCGCACTTGTGTCATTGAAACTATATTTTTCCATTGTAAGCAATGGAACTTAAAGAAAAAAGTCCAGTATGAATCATAAAACAAACTTCTTATATTTGCAGCTGTAAGTAATTTATCCTTCTACAATCTACTTTTTATTGCTAACAACTAGTGACTCCACAGCTGAGACTCGTACTCTTTATTTGATAAGGAAACACACATAGATACTCATATATGTTATTCTAAATCTGAAGTCAATCGAAAACATATCATAGCCACATTCACACCCAAGGCGTAACGCGGCCATTTGCGTATCTCTGATATATATATATAACATGAAAAGTTTTGCTTGTTTTATTTTTTTTGAATAAATTTTGATAGGAATATTGTAGTGATCGGTAGTTTTTACCATTCAAGAGAAATAATCGGGGGTTATCGAAATCGGAGTGGTCATTAATTGAGCAGTCAAATGAATTCTTAGTAGAGATTTTTGACAACGATATTCTGAAGCTTTTTTCCTTTCAATTTGGACTTTTAATAGAAGTAGTCGATAGAAAAAAATTATTCTCTTTTTATCTACGATCGGCCGAGATCCCTAGATTGTTCTATTCGAAAGTTGTAAGACTTTTCCTGAAACTCTATGATTACGTAGATAAGTAGCTACTCAATGGTGGGTGATTCACTAATATTGAGTCGAATGGAGATGTTTACTTTTAGCTTCGAACTTATCTGAGTCACTTACCTCAACATTTCTGAAAATTCACAGTTAGTAATCTTCATGTAATAAAAGAGTCGTTATTTCAGAAATATTCATATAAGAGTATCAGATCATTTTGAACCTAAATGTAAACGTCCAGTGATTTATCTACTGGATGAGCGCCGCCCACCCGAAATTTCGACTCGCCCACTCGGGAAACGAAACCTAGATAAAACACTGTAAATATCACCATATAACTCAACATGTTCAATAATTTCTGTCTGATTGGTGTTGCAGTGATGCATATGTCAACTGACTGATAAAATCTGATCAATGGTGACATCTATGAATATGTGTATATCGTCACCGATCGAGAACAAAAGACAATGTACTAATCAAGAAAATTGATAAGAAAATAGATAACCAATACGTCATATTTATTTACTAATTCAAATCTTCTTTTGTTTCAAATTTTCAAAAACAAAAAAAAAACAATTTCATGAATATCTTAATCTTGTAATAGAATCAAAAATATTAGATACAAAAAAAAATTTTTTTTCTTGTTCTAGATATTTTTAAAAGAAAAATAAAACAATCAAAATCAAGAAATTTATTGTAATCTTTTGTTTCTCTTCTATCTTCTATTTACAAACATATATTTGTATGAAATATAAACATGTCTTGGAATAGAACATGTTGTATGCCAACAACATCATCGTCTACTAGTAGTAGTTCGTCAGTAACATTTTCATTACCGCCCTTGCCACGCAACTATGACATACCACCGCCACCAGCATCATCATCATCATCGTCTTCATTTTTCTTTCTTCCTTCATCTGATTACATTGACGAACAAACTACAAGAGAACGAGAAGAAAACAATTCATTACCTCCACCCCCACCGCTGCCACCACCACTTTACAATTATCATCATCTTTATTCTCCTATCATTTCTTCACGTGTCAATACATCTGCCGATACATGTTTATGTAATACTAATAATAATTATTCATCTCAAATATCATCATATGATCCATCTTCATCATTTCAATCTCCATTTATATATGAACAATATTTAACATCATTAAAAAGTGAACAATCTGATCATTTACCATATTTATTTGATAATATTATTTATCCACAACCATGTTCACCACCATCACCAACAAATGATTCCATAACATATTATCAACTTGATCATACTAATACAACAACAACAACAATAAATAAATTTCCACAACATTCACATATACAAATAATTCAACCAATTACTTATCAACAATTATCACTTATTGAACCACCATCATCAAATATTCAACAAAAATTACCTATTGTTAAACGTTTTTATTATGATTCAAATATGTCAAATACAACAACAACAACTATTATGACAACAACACCTATAATAACAACTTCAAATGAAAATGATCATTTAAATATACCTTATGGACGTCTTGAATCAACTTATTTTGGTACATATGATATTTGGCAAGAAAAAACAATTATTGGAAGAAAAAGTCATCGATGTAAAGTCGATGTTAATATTGGTATGTAATAAAATACAATTATAAAAAATATCAAGAAAGGATAGAGATCATACATACGAACATAAGAAAAATCGTCTTCATATCTATCTATAAAATCTTGATTTTTTTGTTTTTATCAAGATTTTCAAAAAAAATAATACATATCAATGAATATGTATATATTTGACATGGAAATATCTTTTAGATTTAAAATAAAAATAATAAATTCTATAAAACTCATGATGTATAGAATTTCATAATTGAAATATTATTTTCGAATTACATAAAAAAAACAAAAATTTAATCTCATTTAAAAAGTTTCATTTTCCATTTAGTTGTATTCAATCAACCGAAATTATCATAACAGATAAATCTCAAATAGTAGAGTAAACGTTTTCAAAGACTCGAGTTTCCTTCTATAAAATATAGGGGTTATATAAGAGTTCAAAATGGGCCTAATTTTCACTCCCATTTCTTCGATATACTAGCTGCGAATGAGCTGATTCGTTATTTTTTTTCTTTTTATCAAAGATACTTTTCTCGAAATATAATAAATTAAAATACGTAGGGTATTTTGATTTAAAGCTTATTGTTTGAATAGGATATTTTTGGAAAATGTACAAAAAAAAGAAGATCAGAGCTAGGGATGTACCGAGACCGAGCCTCTCGGTCGAGACCAACTGAGACCGAGAGTCCCGGTCTCGGTATTAATGAATATTGGTCTCGAGTACAATTAACTTCTTATTCGTTCTTTATCCTAGGTAAGCATTGTATTCACTCTCGGTCGAAATTATTATTTTTTTCAGTTTTTCGACCGAGAGTCTCAGTCTCGGTACATCCCTAATCAGAGAAGTAATATATATTTTTGAAAATCAAAACAAATATCTATTACGAAAAATTTCAGTTCGATATGTCTTGAAAAGTTGCATTTGTTTTCTTTTTTTCATAAAATTATATATAAATTTTTTTACATCTTCTCGAAGTATGTTATGTTGAAAGATAAGTTTCAAGTATTTGAAAATTTTGAGATTTGAAAAGTATAGAATAATCTTTAAAGAAAATGAATATCTTTTAATATATTATCATTAATAATTTATTTTTCTAGATTCAATTTCAGTTGTTTCTCGTATTCATTTTGAATTATTACTTATTAATGGTAATGAATTTCATTTAAAATGTTTTAGTAAAAATGGAATTTTTGTTAATAATAATTATACAAAAATGTCTTCAACAACTATTTTACCTAAACAGTATGATTTATATATCTTTTTATTTCTAATAATAATTTATTTTGTTTTTAGATGTATTCTTCGTTTTCCAAGTACAAATTTATGTATTTCATTTTCATCATTACTTAATAATAATTCAATAAATCGAACATTAGTTGAAAATATTTCACGTCATATATCAAATGATTCATTACAACATCAAGAACATTTATTATCAACATCAATACCAATTGATATAACATCTTCAATATCTCATCAATCAGTTCCAAATATAACACCACAACAACAAGTTATTTTTGTTGATATTAATCAATCAACTCAACAAATATTTAATCATGAATCAAATAATAATCTTCCATCATTGACAATTAATATACCAAATTCATTATCATTAACTGATTCATCAATTTCAGCTGGTAGTAGTACTGAACATATAAAATTTCAATATGAAAGTCCAACAGCAAATAATAATTCTTTTCTAGGGTAAATTTTTAGTAAAAATATCACAGTTTCTTTTTTGTTTTTGTTTTTGTTTTTGTGTGTATTTTCATTCTATCTAAATAAAACTATGATTTCTATACTATTTTGTTTTTTTTTTGTATATCTAGTTCATCTATTTCATCTTGCTCAACAAGTCCAAAAAATGAATCAAATGAAAATCAAGCAATAATTAGGTAGAAGAAATCAAAATTATATTGTAAAAAAAATAATTTTAATCTATTTTAAAAGTTTAAGTTCTCCAATCGTTCAACGATTTTCATCAACTAATATTGATAATATTCAACAAGAAAATGATAATAATAATAATAATAATTCAAAAATAATTACTAAACCACCATTTTCATATGCTCAATTAATAGTTCAAGCTATTTTATCTGCACCTGATAAACAAATGACATTAAGTCAAATATATAATTTTATATCAGCTCAATATTCATATTATGCAGCAAATACTCGTGGTTGGCAAGTAAGTTTTTTTTTTTTTTGTTTCAAATAAAAAGTTCTTTCTTTTCTTTTTGTTTGTAATATTTAAATTTCAGAATTCAATACGACATAATCTTAGTTTAAATCGTTATTTTATTCGTATTGCACGTAAAGAAAATGAATCTGGTAAAGGAAGTTTTTGGCGTTTAGATCAAACATGTGAAGAAAAATTAATTGATCATGCATTTCGACATCGAAAACAACGTAGAAATTCAATAAATATATCAAACAATTCAACTATTAAACATGAGTAAAGTCTTTATTCTTAATAATTTTACAAAAAAACAAAAAAAATTCAACTTTAGATCTGAAGAAACACAATATTGTAATGATCAAACAGATTTTTTATTAGCTGATCTTCATACAAGTAATCCATCGACACCATTATCACCAATGACAAGTCCATTAACAACAATTATATCACCTATACAACAATGTGAAAATTATAAACGTAAACGAAATGATGATGATGATGATGATGATGATGATTTAATTGATTATGAAATAGAAGATTTATTAAATTCTCTTATAGAATCTATTGATAATAACATAATATTATTGTTTGATAAAACAATTAAACGTCAAAAAACGTAAATCAATTGTTTGTTTTTTTTTTTATTATAATTATTATTCTGTTTATGTTGAGATGATATTCTTTTGGTTTTGTGTTTTCCGAAACACATGACTTATTGTTGATTATTAAGTATTCTTTCTTTTTTTTTGCTCTACTTTCTTTTGTATCCGAGTGATGTGATGACAGATGTTGTTATAAACGAAAGCTCTTTTTTTTTGTATTTGTCTTGTTATTTTATAAACCTGAAAGTTATTTGATTGATTTTCTAGAAAAAGAAAAAAAAATTAAAAATCGATATATTTAACAAAACTGTTAGATTTTTAATAGAAATGAAAGAACATTTGATGAAGTACTCTGATCAGATGTACACGTTCGATCTTTTTTTGCTTGTAGATACTCCATAGTGTTCTAATAAAAATCAATGTCTTGCATGGATAATGACGCTTTTAATATACAGATCCGGACTGAAGCTAATCGACATTCGACAGATACTTTTATAGTCATAGCAGAATTTTTCGAATTTATGAACAAGCATACTATTTAGTTTTTTTTATATAAATAGCAGCAAAAAAGAAGAGATCATCTCAAGTTTGACAAAGAAAAAGAAATTGATTCAGGATTTATTTGATGTTTTTCTGCTTCTAATATCTGTTAAATCTCGCTAGATGAATACTTTTTCTATCACAAATGATTTTAGATCATGCGCCAGCATTCATAAAAACTTTAGAAAAAAGATTTTAGTTCCTATTAAAACTGAACTAAGCTATGGAAATTTGAATATGTTCTACTTTTCTAAAGGCTATAGATTTTCGCAAAAAATTTATACTTTCAAATTTTAATCTGAAACTTTGTTCATATAGAAAAGTCAACTGGACTGATTTCTATAAAAATAAAATCAGGGCTGGCCCGATAGGGGGTTGTGACAACCCTCCAATAATCGAAAATTTTCATTTTTCCCCAGTGAAAACGAAATTTTTTCTTGAGTAGTGCTAGAAAAAAGTTTTATTCGCATTGCAAAATCCGGAACAACCCCCGCAATGTTTGCTGACTCGGGCCAACCCTGAACAAAATCATATTGTATATATTATCTACGGAGAAGTGTCTCCTTTTAGAGTTTTGATTAGAATACTATGTTGTATTTATAGGTAAAAAAAGCAAACAATCATTGAAACCACAAGGAAACATTTGAGGAGGTGTCTTCGTTAACCAATCGACTTAAGTCTCTCTAATCATAATTTTTTCTTATTTGTTAAGTCATATTGACATAATCTTAAATAACAGAATCAGTATTATTTAATATAATAATGAATATTTGAGTTCCAAAATAGATTATCATCTGATAATTTATGATTAAATATATGAACGGAAATGGTTTCGGTAAAAAGTATAATTATTCACATAATAATTACCATAGCTATACAATAATAACATTAAATTGAAGTTATAGATAAAATTAATATTACTGGAAATCCTTTCGTGATTCAATTAATCGGTCTAATACATATGTTTCTATAATATTTTCCACTATCAATCTCTACATAACTCTATTTTTAAAATATAAAATAGATCGTCTACTCATAATTCTATCATTAATCTCATTATAAGTATTTTATTTCTCATAAAATGTGTTTAGATGAATTTTAAATAAAACTTATTACAAGAAAAAAGAAGTTAATCATTATGAAGAGAAAGATTTAATTTTCATAGTTATTTGTAGCAAAAAACTAACATTTCTTCTATATAAAATTTCAATAAGTATGAAATCAGTTTCTTTTTTTTTTGTTTGTATAAGAAAAAAATAATATTTAATTCTTAAAAATCAAATATGAATTTCATTTGTAAGTTTTCTTTTAAAAATAAGTCTCAGTGAATATTAATAAAAGTTGAATAGCCTTTCGTTAATTAGAAATAACTAGTAATCTTCTATTACTATCATGTTTATGAAAACAAACAATAGATTATCTGTTAGAGAACAACTATTCATATATTGTGATCGAATAGCAATCAGAAAATAGCCAACCGTTCGAGTTTCAAACTACAGTTGATACACCCATACGGTTTACCGATAGGATTTTTTTTTCCGGTTTGAATGACGTGGACATTTTAAGGTGGTGAAGAAAAACATTTCATAATAACGGAGTTTTTACTTTGTTTTTCTATAATGTTAAGTAATTAGCTCTAACCGAGAGGATGATTTTAGTAGTAAATTTACATGATAGTTTTTTTAGGTTCTAGAAGACTAACATTTAAAACAAAAAATACAAAATACGTCTAATACTCATTTTGTAATTTTTAAAATAGGCATCATTAAACAAAAAAAAGAGAAGTCTTCTCGGATCTGAAAATGATCATGTTTTGCAATCATAATTCATCTATAAAATTTGAATATAGAATCCATTAGATAGAAAAATTCATTAGTTTATTATCATTTTTATCTTTATTTCAGATAATTGTCTAATAAAATAGGAACAAAAAAAAATGCAAAATATGTTGTTTTTAAACTTTTTTTTTTCATTTCTTTTAAAAGTTCGCTTGATAAACTAACAAAAATCATTGATTTATGTAAATCTACTTTGAATTGAAACTTTAAACTCGTTTGAATGAACTTTATCACATTTGCTATTCTCAGTGATTATTATATTATCTTAAAAGACTTTTCAATTATGCATAGCCCATAGTCTTTATCTTCTGTCAATCCTACATAATCCTAAGATTAAAATATTAACCTACTTTTTTTTCTTTAAATTAGCAAAATGAGATCTAAAAGAATTTTCTATATATTCGATTGTTTAAATCATCATTATAGTATTGGTAAGTTTCAAAAAAATCTAATAGATTTGGAATCGACATGAAGAATTGAGTTGAATAAAAAAAAGTTTTCTCTCATTTCCGAAGATTTTAAATTTTGGATTTCAGATCAAGATCATCGATTTTCATACAAAAAAAAAATTAAAATCAAGTAAACACTTTGAAATGTATCTAAATCGAATTAGTTTTTTTTTCTACTAACTTCAAATCGAACATTTTTATTGAAAAATTACAGAATTTCAGTTAATAAAGTATTCAGAATTCTATATCTTAAGAATTTTGAACCAGAGTTAAACAAATTAGTATTATTTTATCATGATAATATACTTCTACAGACTCGATTTTTCATAATGAAATCTAAATATATCAAGTTTTTAATTCTATATGTAATGAAAAATTTTGTTTTTGTTAAAAATGAAAAGAATTTTGCATTTTATGTACCTACGAGTAAACGTATAACCTTCATTAATTTTATTGAATATTACAAAACTAAAATCTCTACAAGAATATTGAATATATTTTATTGTACTCGAAGATAATAAATCAACATGATTTGAAAGCTTTTTTTTATTTTTATTTTCTAATTTCTTTTTCGAGACATCATGGATTAGATTAAATTCTTGATTTTTCAAGAAAAATTTGCATTGAAACTTCGATTCTTTTGTCTATCTTCATTCATCGATGAAGTTTGACAATTATTCGGACTATTATTATTGACTCGGTACATAGACAAGTTTTGTGTTTTTTTTTTATAGAAAAATTTCCATTCAATCATCCGTCGTTTGTTTTGCCGATTTTGATCGGATATTAGAACGAGAGAAAATCAATGTATTCATTAAAAAACAAAAAATGTTGCATTCTTCTATACTTCATAGTGGTTTGTAGATTGAATATAGTTTGATGAAGTAAAATCATGAAATTCTCGGAAAGATCTTATTTTCTAGAGATCCTTATTCTAAAAATAATTATTAATGCAAGTAAGAAAAATTTTTTTTCAGCTGATTTATTTTTACAGATTCGTTTTACGTATTATGTTTAAGAGTAGAACTCAAATATAGAAATGTGTTAAAGTTTTTTTTTTTTTTGTTCGCCTCTATTTGAGAATTATTGTTTTATTCAATCAGTCAAATAGTTAAGTTAGTACTTTTAAAATATTCAAAGAAAATGAGACATAATTCACAAAAATTTTTATATGTTCTATATTCTATGTAATAAAATTAACACATCAAACTTAAAATAATTACCTAAGTTTCAATGAAATTTCTCTAGAAAATTCATCATTTAATCTAAAAAAAATGACGTTCTAATCAAGTATTACGGGAAAAAATGTCAAAATAATTTTTAGAAAAGCTTTCAAATCATACATCTTGTCATTCTGTTGTCCTTGAGCATAATAAAATTCATTCGTCATCTCGTAGAATTTTTTTGTTTTATCGTGTTCAACAAACTTAATTAGAATTTTATATATTCATTTTAGAAGTCTTCTAGTTATTATTTAATCATTTGGAATACGATGAATGTATACAGAAATGTTTGTTTTTATTTTTAGAATTTATTTTGTATTTTTAATAAATGTCAATACAATAGAAAACATAATCAATAATTTTAGAAAGATTCATAAAATTTTTTTACTTATATTGACTTGGATTTACTCTAAATTTAGAAGTCAAAAGGTAGCTCTTATAATACAATAGTTAATCATACATTGCCATTTCCGAATAAAGTCTACCCAAATGAGACAATATAGAGCAGTAAGTAAAAATAACATAAAAAGTAGAAAATATGTCAGATAGTAAAATAGAGTCACTCAATCCAAGGAAACGTACATTGTTCAGTCATGACATTAAATTCATATAAAAGTCTAAATATTAAGTTTAACATTTATAAGAATAATTTTAATTTATTCTTGAATATATTTTAACATTAATTATAGAAATTTATTATGCTGTCAAGAGTGTGTACCCAAATGAAAAAAAAAAAAAAAACAGAATAAAAGAAAATAATTTTCCCCAGACTGTCATGTTTTCATCAATATGTGACATTGTTTCTTTTTCTTCTTTCTGGTAATTAAAGTTATTGTTGTTTACTGATATTTACCGGAGATTTTTTTTTTTTTTCTTTGTCCTTGAACGAAGCATATATCATGCCATACATTTGCTTATATTCTCTTAGAACTAGTCATGATTCTATAATTATAGGTAAGTTTTTTGTATGTAAACTTCAAGGTTTTGATTTTCGATAAATTTTATTATTGTTTGTTTTGAATCAAGCAATAAAATAGAATTAAAAAAGTAATTAAAAGTCGAAATAAAAATTTTCGAATTGGTTTTTTTTTGTTTTGTCGATTATCATCCTACAATTGTTTTTGAATTCGATTGATGATTGTTTGTATGATATTTACTGTTATTTTGTCTTTTTTTATCTGCGTAATTATGATAAAAAGAAATGATCGTTTGTTTTTTTTTTTTACTAGCAAAAAACAAATTGAAGAAAAACAACTTTTACTATCAGTCGAACAATGTTTTTGTAATTTAATATCAAATTTTATTGGTCTTATATTCTTACATCCTGTGACATAGGTTTTATAGCCTAAGGGCTTTGCACTCTTTGCACATTCTATATACTACTATATGACTTCTTGTACGATTCTTTCAATATCATTTTTTTTTTTATTGATAAAAATATTAATGACAACAACATTCTTTATTTGTATCATATAATCTAATCGATAATATAGTTTGCATGATACTCATTTTTTATTTTTTTTTCCTGTAGTTCCCTTGTTGATACTATTTTAGAATTAGAATGACATGACATTCACATTTTTCTTGTGTTCTTACTAATCATGAAAAATAATTATTTAACCTTGTATCTATTAGAAAATCTATCTTCAATATAAATCAATATTTCAAAAATACAAACAAACAAAATAAAATCGATTGAATATAATTAAATTCATATTATAGTAAATATAATAATTAAGCTTAAAAAAAAATTAGATAACAGATCATATGAAACATGATGTTTTTTTTTTTCTACATGTTTTCATATCATCGAACAAAAAGAAATATATTAGGCTATCATCATAATGATTTCCTTTCATGTCTTTTAACAATTGATAATGATTTCTAGTATGCTATTTGATTGATAAATAGGTTAAGGAAACTCTTGACATAATATGACTAATGAACCGGGTGTTCTTTATTTACATCTATTGTATTTTATCAGCTGGTTGTATTCAGATAAGTTTAACGTAGATAATTGAGAATTACTATGATCTATCAATTAGAGTCCTTATTTTTGATTTTTTTTTGTTTTGCTTAACAATTTTTGAATATTATCAAACCAATTTATAGTTTTATTATAATATACAACACTAAAAGAAAAAAAGACATTCAGGTAAGATCATATATAATATTATATAATAATAGTTCCTATAGGCTTATCGCTCGTTGGGGTCAGCTGGGTTTCTCGCGTCTTTTTCTTCTTTACAGAAGATGGTATCTGTGCATCCCTTTTTTGTCCAATGCTTCCCTCATTTATGATTTTTGGATTGACGGTCGAAATATTGTATGTGATAGCTTATAATAAAAATCATGATGACCTTGTTTTTTTGTTTCTTTTTAATATTGAAGGATGATTGAGATCTTTACAATAGAAGAGTATATACAATGACTTAATCCACTTGAATGGGCCAATACGACATATTTAGTGTTTATTTAATTAAAAACAAACTTAATCTGAAAATCTCAATCATACTTTATTACGTAGTAACCAAAAATAGCATGATAATTAAAGTAATAATCTACATATTTTAGTTCTTTATTAAAGTAACGATAATTCATATTGATAGGTTGATTTTTATTTATTTTATCTTATAAGAGATAAACGTTTTTCTTTTTTTTTTTTTTTTGTTGTTTGGTCTACATGAAAAACAAAATGAAATTGTTATGTATATTATAATTTTCATATCATAATTACAGAGAAATAAAAAAAAAATCAAAAGAAATTAATTGATTTTAAAAATGAAAAGGCTTTGTTTCTTTTTTTTCTTCTTTTGATAATATATTGAACATTTGTTGTGAATTTCGCATGAACAAGCATAGATTACTTATTTTAATAGAATTTTTTTCTTAAATATTTCTTTTTGAATTTACTTAATGGAGTGTTAAGGTAATGTCATTTGACATAGAAAATTATTTTTACATATCATAGATTTAAAATATAATAAATGTAATTTAGTTGAATACTCAAATGACCTTTATTTGAAATTATTATATTAATGTGCTTTTGATCGATTTTTACTATCAAAAGTCTTATTTTAGATAGTATTTTACTATTGTATTCATATATTTTTCATTCATCGTCAAATTGACAATAGTCTAGTTAACGATTATAGACATTAGTTATTCAAATCACAAATTGAAGTCGGATGTTATAGTCAATGTCTTGTTTCTCTTGTTTGTTTTTTTTTTTTTTCTTTTTAAATATAATCTCATTACTATTTCTTATTGATATATACATATAATAAAGAGGATGAGATAATGAGTACAGATTAGTTCAAATTTTGGTATTACTGAAAAATAAATCTTTCAGTAATATGAAACATATATATTATGAATGGAGAAATGACTTTTTAATTTTTTTTTTAATGCAATTAATAATCGAAAATTACCCTTTTTTTTTTTTATCTATTGTTTCTTATCTATAATTTATATAATTATTTCCGTAAAGAGCTCATTTTTCATTTATGACAATATTTAAGTATAGACTTCCTTTTCAATAGAAAAAATTCTATTTTGTTATTTTCAACTTTGTTGTTTTTTTTTGCTATATTTCTTTTCGACAGTATGTATGTTTTATTATCGTGATATATATAAATATATATATATATACTCTCTTGAGATGCAACTAGTTGTAATTCTAAGTAACACTATGACATAGCCGATAATGAAATGACTATGATAAGATGAATGAAGATTCAGCAGCTATGTATTGAATAAAATGATGAGCAAGAAAATGAAGATGACATTGAATAAGAGATGAAAGTCGAGAAGAACAAAAAGTCTGTAAAGAAATGATAGATTGAATAAGGCAATGAAGATAAATCTAAAATTCGAAGAAAGTGTGCGTGTGATGAAGAATAAAAGAACTAGTACAATAAGTAAGAAGAAATGAAAAATGACGCATAAAATAAATAAGTAACAATAAAGAAAAATATAGACATTAAAAGAATCGAAAACATACATCATAGTGCATGCAAAAAAAAAAGAAAAAATATAGATCATATATATAGCTTTTGCTCGCCGATTATGTCTCTCTACCATATATTATTTAATTTCATATTTAGACTACACACAGACATACTTTTGCTTACTTAGTTTACACGGAAATTTTGTACACAATACAATGAAAAATTTTGTTAAGAAAACTACAAACATGTCATATTTATTCATATATTACAGAAGCAAAAGTTTGTTGTTTTCTTATTAGATTTTCTCATTGTTTTTCTGTTTAATATTATCAAATATTGACATATGAATCTATTTGTATAGAAAAATTTTTTTTAAAAGCATTTTAAGAAAAGGAAATTATCAAAAAAAGCCTTATCATAGTACAAATATAATCTAGAAGAATCCTATTCATTCATTAAATTTTGACATTGCTGAACAAGTAGAAAAAGAAAAAGACAAGAAGATAAATATAACAAATTATTTTTCTTTTTGTCAGTAATGTGTATGACTTAACAAGATCTATTAGTTGTTATATCGATTTATTTTCATTTTTATAAGACGCAAATATTCATAGTAAATAAATTAATCATAAGGTAAATCTGTAGGCTAAACATGAAATCGAATGATAATAATAGACATAAAATAATCAAAAAACAATTAGATATGCCGTTTATGTTAGTCGGAATGATATATATATATATATAAATATTCGTGCATTATTTAATGATTGCATGTGTAATAATTGACATGAATCTATTTCATAGTAGTCTCTACTAATTTTTTCCTATTCATATACGCAATAGTAAGTATATCTATGATCATCTTCGAACATCAAACTAATTGACATTTACAATTAGTATGTTTTTTTTTTTCTTTCTTTGTTATCATATATTAAAATTTCAATGGAATATTGTTTCTTCCGATAGATGAATAGATATAAAATTTATTTCAATTAGATATTATGTTCATGGTTTCACATGTATGTTTTTTTTTTCTTGAAGCGTATTTATTAAATGAAAGACGCATTCATATCCTCGTTTTTTCCTGTATAGTTATTAGTGTTGTATTGTAGTTGAAATTGTGAAAAAAAATGCACTGGTTAAGTTCATTATAAAAAAAAAAAACACGCTGGTTAAGTTCATTCTAAAAAAAACACACACACACACAAGGATTAAAATAGAAAGTTTTTTTTTTAATTCTTTTAGTATTTTTTTTTTTCATTGATACAAACATAAGTTTTCTAGGAGAGCCGAGTGATACTTTGCTTCGGAGTATAAATTATGAAATAAATAAGAAGAATTCATATTCAAAATAGATGAGAATATTTTTTTTTTTTTAATTTTCTTAACATAATTTTTTTTTTTTATAATGAAGTATATTAAATTACTAATTTGAAGGTTATGATTATCTACGTTTTAAGAGATTTTTTTTTCTTTTTCAAGTGTTTTAATGAGTAAATTATAATAAAAATGACTACAATCTCATAGTACGAAACAAATATCCCACGTAAGTATACATATCAAGCCTATTCATTGGCCTATTAATAAATGTGTATTAATTCATACAAATACATATACATAGTTTGGTTAATAGCATCATTTTTCCTTGCAGATGTCAGCATAATTTGTATCTATTTTTTGTTATATTTGTAAATTAAATCAGAACGGATTTCTGATAGACCACATTCTCTATGTGATAGAAATAAGTTATTTTAAGGAATATACATTAGGTTTTTTGGGGGGGAAACGATGGAATAGTAGGGATAGGAAAACTAGATGTTCGATGGAAATATATCGTTTTTTAATTATGAATACTAGTGGGCGACGGAAATGAAGATCAAGAAAAATAGATTTGAAGATAAAACAAGTAAATGCTTTTCTTTTTGTTAGTCACGCATATGAATAGAACGGAAACATTGCTGTGAGCTAAAAAAAAAAGTCATTATCACATGATCATGTTTAATGACATGATTTTAATCATGAACTTGTCAATAGAAAAGATCATGAGATATTCTTGAAATAGAAAGCATCATTTATTATTCATCTTCATTTATTTTTATACGAGTCCTCAACTAAATAACGATATCAAAAATTGTCTATTCACATTAGGTTTTTTTTTTACATGATATTATTTGGTGTTAATTGGTATTTCGATGATTTTGTGTTTAGTATTTAGTATTTGAATTCGAGTTAATTTTTTGCAGTTTAATTCACATGTATATTTGATTTTTTCTTTACAAACATAACTGAAAATTGAATAACCTAGGTTGTATAAGTAAAAACATTGTTTCGGAAAATATCAAATTGAATATTTCTTTCCATAAATATAGAAATTTTTTTTTCAAACAATTTGCTTAATATTATAAAGAAACGCCCATTCTAGAGTGCAATATATATAAATAGATTATAGATAAAGATCGATAAATTTTTAATCTTCATTTCTATGAGAATTTCCTCTTCAATACACTCGAAGAAACGCATACAATACTCTCAAATAAGCATAGTTATGTTGTTGTTGAACAAAAGCAACGATGATAAATATAAGCTATAAATGTGATCAATGAAGAGTGAATTATCGAATCAGACAATAGATAGTTTAAAGCTACTCTAGAAAGATAAGTAATATAAAAGTTATTTTCTTTTGTTTTTAAATACATTCAATCTTTCAAAATACGATCACTTAGTATTATCAAGATCAATTTAGAAAAATTTTGAAAAAATTAAAATTTTTATTAAGATCTTGAAATTCTTATTTTTAATATAGATAAATTATATTTAAAAAAAAAAAATTTTAATCTAGAACAAATAATTTGAAGTTAAATGTAAACAAATTGTTAATACTACATTGTCACTTATAAAGAAGATTATCTTAAAATGACAAGTATTTAAGAAAATTATTTTTATTCATTTTATTGAAGAGAATTATGCTCATATTAGTTGACACGATTTTGTTTTTTGTTTCAAATATATGTTTTTCTTTTTATTTGAGAGAATCAAAAAAAAAAATAAAAAGAAGTGTATCAAAAAGATTTATGTAGTTTTATAGAAAAAAAACAATAGATATATATATATATGTATATGTTGCTTCAAATTATTAAGAGTGGACTCTCAGAATATCATTAGATAAGTTAAGTTGACTGTTAATTATAATAACTTATGACTTTTATAATAGATATTTTAGCAAAATTTTTCTGCTAGATGAATAAAATGATAATAAAAGAATCTATTTCTTTCAAATTTTAAATTTCTAACTCTTAAGAAGTAAATATTCAAAAGAAAAACAAGAATTACACGACTGATAGAAACATAAATTACATATAATAAAGCATATATAGATATATATGTTTATTATTACTAGAGAGTAAAAAGAAAAAATTGATGAACACAGGAAAGAGAAAATCTCCTCTAGTTTTTGTTTTGCATTTGACACATTTGCATTGCGCATTGCATGTTATACTACCGCTATTTTATTCTTATTCTTTTCATTGCTATTATTAAATAATGACAGACGTAATTTGATTTTACTGACATTGATTCATCAGATATAAAAAATTATGATGTGTTCGAATTGATTTTCTTTTCTTCTGTTTTTTTATTGATGTTCAAACGAGTTCGATTATGATGATGTGCATATGGAAAATATAACTTCACATATTATCTTTTTCAGAAATATATACTATTATCTAAAATTATATTTTCTCAATCATCGTTAATCGCTTCATGTAATTAGTAATACAATTGTATAGATTCAAATACAATGAATAAGTACGTATTATATTTAAAAAAATGAAAAACTTCTAGTTTTTTTATTTTTTCATAGTTCAACATCATTTGATTACTCATCATCTTCATCAGAAGAATGGGCAAGTTTACTATTAATCAATAGAATTGTTTATCGTGGTTATTTTCTATTTCTTATTATGGCTGGTACATGTGGTAATTTATTAACTGCTATAACACTTCTTCGAGCTAAATTACGTAAATATACAACATGTCAATTTATGGCTGTTTGTGCTTTATTAAATATAGGTGTTCTATTAACAAATACACTTAATATGATGTTAACACAAGGATATGATATACATTTACGTAGTCAATTTGATTTTGCTTGGTGTAGAATAAATGCATTTGTTGCTCAATGGATACGTGGTATGGCATCATGGATACTTGTTATAGTTGCATTTGATCGTTTTCAACAATCAAAAACTGTTCGACGTACAGCAAGAAATAATAATAAACATACTGTTTTATATACAATGATTATAACTGGTTTTATTCTTTTATTATTAAATTTACATTATCTTGTATTTACTGGAAATAAAGTTGTCTTAGCTGAAAATACAACATTTTTAGCATGTATATTTGATAAACATAGTGAAAATAGTATTCAACGTTTTTTTGCATCAACAAATACATGGTATGAACTTGTAACATATATTATCGTGGTATGTTTTTCTAATATATATTTTTGAATAATTTTATTATATATAGTTCAAGTACAAACAGAACACAAAATGCAGCATTTTATTCTCTGAAAAAAAAAACAGTCAATAGGGATTTTTTGATAAATCTAATCTTATTATCGAGTTTATCTATGTAGCTTCTTTTTTTTTTGTTTTTACAAAACAAGAAACAATAACTGTTTATATAAACAGACTGATTATAGATTCTCTAGAAAAATAATACAAATTCTTATTTGCTTATTATTATTTTTTTCTTTTTTTAGCCATCTATATTATCACTAGTTCTAAATATATTCATTATACAAAATTCATTTTTAAATCCAATTAATAATGAACATCTCAAATCACGTTCAAAAAGTCGTACAAGACGTGTAACAACAATGTTACTCGCATCAAATGTTGGCTTTTTAGCACTTGTTGCACCAGCTCAAATCTTTTATGCTTTATCATTTGATCCTCAACGTGACATGCAATCCAATGATGAATATAAATCATTTATAATACAAGGAAATATTTATCAATGTTTAATTAATACATATTATGCAGCATCATTTGTTTTCTGTTTTGCATCATCATCAATATTTCGACATGAAATTAAAAAACTTTTACATAAACATTATAAACCAAAACATTCACTTGGTAGTGGTACAAGTGAAATATATTCATCACATGAAAATCGACCATTTTTACATCAACAACCACGAACTAGTGGTTATTATCGTTCAAATAGTAGTACAAATGATGAATATCTACTTGGAAGAAAAAGTGTAAAACGAGCTACAGAATCAACTATTGAAACAGATGGATTTATGTAACAGTAATCTTTGTTTTGTTTTGTTCATTTATGTCCGGTTCACGCAGTGTGCGGTGATGTTTTTTAATTTTCGATTATACCAGTGAAAATGAAAACATTTATTTATATATATATATATATCGTTTGATGTTGTTATGATTGTATTAATCTATATGTATATATTAGAGTCCTATGAGTTGAATTTTAATCCATTTTTGCAATTCTTAAATTAAAAAAAAAAACTAGTTACTTTTGAAATAGATCTATTATTTTATGTTAATTTATATATTCATTCTAAAAACATGATAAAAATTTATTGATGAAAAATTAAAATTATTAAAAATAAATAGAATATTTATCATCATTTTCTGTTCTTTTTTTTTCAAGAAGAGAAAATAGATATTGATGACATTAGAAACTATATCTCAAAGGACTCTAATATATATATATATCCGTCTTTATTTATTTTTAAATGTTTGTTATGATGACGAAAGAATAATACTTAAAATAGCATTTCAATCTTTTTTTTTCTTGTAATTCTCATCTTGAATTTGCTTTAATATAAAGAAACAAAAAAAAAAAAAAAAAAAAAGCGTATATTCATCAGTATTGTGAAACATTTTTTTAATGTCTTAGTATATATTCAAGAACACACATGGCATTGTCTTAGTCGCTTCATGTAACAGTTCTTATCTATTCAGTCAACTGTAATGTAGCTAATATAAAAGCAAAAAAACAAATCCAACGTACTGACCCTATTTTTTTTCTCTTATATAACCACATTTGTTTTTTGACATTTATTATATGCAAAAAAAAAAAAAAAATTTATCATCAAAAGAGACAAAAAAAAAAAAGATTTTATTAATTAACATACTTCAAAAAGACAACAATGAAAGAAAAAGACAAATATTAACGATGAAGTTCATCAATGATGAATTCATTCGTATCAAATAATATTCACTCCATGACCCTTTTTGTTTTTTTTTTTTTTTTCTCTTTTGTCTTGTATCTGATCTGAGAATTTTATTACTCAAGGGGCTTTTCTGATAGATAATTATAGAATACATTAATTTAACATTATGTTCTATTTAAAAATCCTTTTTATATTAATTGAAAACATATTTTTTTTAAAAAAAAAAAAAACACAACAACAGCAAGCATACGTTTTCTTTTTTTCAATTACATAATTATATTCATAATGAAGTGTTTAGAAAAAGAAAAAAAAAAAAAACGTTTTTTTCTTTTTTTTCTATTTCGAATAGAAATAAGATCTAATCATGTATATATTAACAAGTCTATTTATTATAACTAAATCTGAATAATAATAAAAAAAAGACAAAAACAATTTTAAATTCACATACATAATTGCTATATGAGAAAAATTTTAAAAATAAATTCATTAATAAAATAACATTTCTTTTAATAAATAATTCAATTATTCATTACTTTTAGATAAATATATATATATAGATATACTTTTTAATCTAAAGAAAAACAATACGATATAATTAGATAGATCATTAATAAGCTAAAAAGACGAGAAGAACATTTTTACCTTATTACACTTTAATTTCGTTATATAATTAAAAGAAGAAACAAAAAAATTATTAAAATTTACGTACATTTTCTATTGAAAGAGATCTAATCTATTATATAGAATAACAAAAAAGAATTAGTTTAATCCAAAAACTAAGCTATAAAATGTACGAAAGAAAGTGAAAAGAACAATGAGTATTTAAATTAAAAATGATTCTCATATTATATTTATTTGTTTAGATTCTGTCTTTTTTTTTTATTCATAGTAGATCTAATGAATTCTACTAAAATTTAATAAATTAAGGTTTCAATCATCTATGTCAAAAATTGATTTTCGTCCTAGACTTACAAGACTTGACAAAAAAATTAGAATTAATTCTGTGAAAAAAAAATCGGTTTTTCTCAAGAATTTAATTGAAAAATAAAAATCCGACTCTGTTGAGTTATGAAGTGCAATTTTCTCTTCAGGTTCCTAACATTTAAAACTGCTGAGAAATACAGAACACACAAGAAAATATTTAAATAAAAATCGTTTGAAAGAAACCAACAAACAAAATATGTCATTGAAAATCATTGTATATATTTAGTAAAACATATTGATCATAGTCTATTATATGTTATCAATTATAGCAGATCAAATAAAGACTTGCACATATTTTTGACAGTATCTAACACTTTGAATTTAGTATAAAAAAAAAAGGAACATATGAACTGTCGTTGTTTATGTCATACATCTACATTCATATCAATATTACTAGTAACCTACATAGACAAAAGATATGAAGAAGAAATTAATCATTATAAAAGTAAAATAAATGAGCCAAAGAAAGAAAAGAGTACGCCTACTTATGTCAAAAGGCGTCTCGTTTGATATAACACTGTCAAAATAATTATATAATTAAATGAACATTGCTATGAAAAGAAAATATAGAACATGTCTCCACATTCTTTAAAGTTTGCAGCACTTCCTAATTACTTCACATATATTTGATAGATTCGTTACTCATCGGAAACCTTAGGAAAAAAAAAATCCAAAAGGCAATAATAATTAACACTTTTATTAGGAAAAAAAAAGAATTTTCCTTTAGAAATTATACGATGAGATCCGATACAAATTGTGCAAAAAAGACTTGTCACTTTCGTAGGACTCTATATAAATTGATATCTATCAATTCGAAGGATTATGATGTAATATTCTGCATGAATATGACTTTTTTTTTTTATAACCGGACTTGACCATTTTTATACTCTGATCCAAATAAATGTATGCAATATCGAAAACAGCAACAAAACAAAAAAATTTTTACCAAAAAAAAAAAAAGCAAGTGAATCAGGATTCATTTAGTATCTTTCTGCTTCTATAGTTCGACAAATTTCTCTAAGTATCTATTTACTTATTGCTGATGGCACTGGAATGATGCATAGTGTTGGTTTCAAATGTCATGACTGTGGATACACATACATGAATGCTTTTCTATTATAATAATGTATGCTCATTCATTAAAAATGAATTTTTCTAGTAGAATAATATTCCTTCCAACTTCATGATATATTCTCAAATAGAATACATTACTCAATCTTAATCGAATTACTTTTTAGTCTTATGCTTTTATATAATGTAACAGTTAAAATAAAAATAAAAAATATTTTTGAAATATTGCAATCTCGACTATTATTCAGTAGTTGAAAGATGTAGAGTAATAAATTCGACAAAAAAGCTGTTCTAGAGAAGCTCTTTTATCTTGAACTATTCGTTTTACGTTCATCTTCAATATAATAATCAATTTTATTTATATAAATAAAAAGATGTAGTTTTGTAGAAAACTCATTCAGTTAATGATCCATGTGATTCAAACCGAAGAAAATCGTCGGTATACCGACAATCAAGCGGCAATAGGTTGAAACTTGATTGATTGATTATTTTCTAACGGCTATTCTATTGCGGTATACCAACAACCTTCTGTCGATTCTCAAGAGTATCATGGAACATAGGCTGTACGCCAAACAAACTACACAAATACTATTTTGAATTCATTTTTATATGAAAATTATTCCAATTGATAAATAGATTTGAGTTTAGGACTCTGTGAATGAAATTCCAACCCTACAGAACGGTATACCACTTACATATTGAATGGTGGTATTTAGATCTGAAATTTTCAGCTCAAAATACGATCATTTAATATGTTAATGAATTCCATCCTATAGGTTAAGATTCTAATAAAATGACTATAACTCTGGACGGAAGATCTAAAAAATGGTTATCATTTTGGAATTTTTACTGAGATCTATCTTATGTATAGAGTTTGTACTCGAAAACAATTATCCTCATTAACAGAGTAATAATAAGTAAGAATGAATAAATAGATTATTCGATGATATATTTTTTTTAATTTTTATTTTAATCTTAAACGTGGTGCTTGAAGTAAAATAAAACCAAATACAAGAATTGTACAAATTAAAAATATATAAACAAGTAAACGATCAACAACTTGTCCTAATATTTGCCATTCTTGTACAATTCTTATTTTACGTTCTTGTTCTTCACATCGATGTTCATTTTTTTCAATAAGACGATGTATATAATGAATTGATGATTTAACATTATTATTATTATTAGTAGTAGTAGTAGATTTTTGTATTTGTTGTTTAGATGTATAAGGACGAAGAATAAGTGATACTGATGATTTATGAATATTATCAGATGATGTTACTGTTATTTTATCATGTTCAAAAGATTCATCATCAAATGTTATTGGACCATTATGTAATGAATTTGTTTTTTTTGTTGTATTTGTATAATTATATTTATATTGATTTTTTCTTGATGATATTGGCTTAAATAAAAATAATGAAATATTGAAATTTCATTTTTTTTTTGTTACCGTAGAATTACGAATACTATTTTGTCGTTGTTGCCAATGTGCAGATAAATCAATATTCATAAAAAGAAGTTTAGGAATAATAACAAAAAATAATTGAGCTATCCATTTTGGTACTGGATAAATATTTCTTTTACCATGATGATATAAATTAAGTGAAGCAACAGACATAGCTGTTGCTATACTTACAATAATAATTGCCGAAAGATAATAGACACCTGAAAGAATAATTGTTTGAACTATCTGATTTTAGGTCAAAATTTTATATGATCTTTTTTTGCTACTATGAAAAGAGTATTGTACAAAAATATGATTGAAATATAAAGGATGTCATGCATTTCGTGTAAATCACTTCATTAACAATTGAGAGGAAATGACTTTTTTCATATAGGTTATTTGTCTTAATCAATCAGTAACTGTTACTATTTATAGATGTGCGCATTATTCACTATTGCTAGATCTTACTTGAAAGTTCGAATCTTTGTATGAACTGTAGAGAGCTGCGAGCCCTTCCAGACCCGGACCCAGGCCCGACCGGGTCCGGGTCCGGATCTAAACCTAAGAGAAAAGTCAGACCCGGTCTGCATTAAGTTATGAATGGAAATATATAACAATAACAATTGAAGTCAACAAAATTGAAAAAGAAACAGTCAGAAATAATTTTACACTCATTTTACCTTTAAAGTCGTCAATAAAGAGCTAAAATTGTGTTCCTTTTTCTGTTCATATACACATAGGGTGCCAAATATTGATGAAAAAAGGATCGGATCTAGTCCCAGCCAGGTCCTGGTTTAGACTCAGCCGGGTCCGGGTCTGAAAATTTAGTTTTTCTGGGGCCCTGGTCCAAAAAAACATGGACCCGCAGCTCTCTAATGAACTGGTAGATATTATTAAGAACGGTACCAAGCTGTTCATAACGAGACATGATATCAGCATAGCAGTAAATCAAGTTTAATTATTTTTTTGAAATACCTATTTCACGTTCTACGAAAACATTGACGCTTATAGGGTGTTACAAAAAAAAAGTTGATTTTATACTGATCTTTCACATCTAGTTTGTGCGAAACTATTGATAAAATGCTTACAGATTAGGACAAGCTGGAAAAAACTGACCTGTTTTCATACATTACAGTGAGGCTTAAACAAGTATGTACATTTTTGTTTTTACGCATAAACAAATAATAAGGATATTCTGAAATTTTTCTCTCATATCGGATTTCGTAGAGCTTTTTTCGCTGATTATTTTGGTAAAAACATTTTTTGATTTTCATTGAGTAATGACGATGTTATAGTCAAAATACTAAACACTAATATAAAGTAGGGAAAAAAAGCTTAGCACACTTTTAGTATTTGGCTAATTTTTACGTTATTTCACAACATCTGAAAGATGTTCTATATATTATTCGACGCAGAATTTAATGAGCTACATTTTGGTAACAAGCACTTAATTAATTAATTAATAATTAATAATAATTAGCAATTAATTAATAAACTTTTGACTTTTTTTTTTAAATTCCAACTCTTTCATATGAAAGAGCATAAAAAACTCTATAATTACTATTTGGAAATCAACGAATTTAGTGAGGTTTTAGTGTGATTTTCAGAGTATGTTCAGTTGTAATTAGATATAGTATATATTACAGTGTTTAGTATTTTGACTATAACATCGTCATCACTCAATGAAAATCAAAAAATTTTTTTACCAAAATAATCAGCGAAAAAAGCGCTACAAAGTTCGATATGAGAGAAAATTTTCAGAGTATCCTTATTGTTCGTTTATGCGTAAAAACAAAAATGTACATCCTTCAATATACTTATTACTACTAAGTGATAACAATGAACTATAATTATGTTGTGTCAATTTTATTAGAAAAAAACTCAAAGAGAATTTTTTTTTTTAAATCTTTTTTTTTTGTCTATTAACATACCAATTAATGGTAATGCATCTGAATTCGGTGGCATACTTTCTGCAACAAGCATAAGAAAAACTGTCATTGAAAGAAGTGTTGTTACACCAATTGAAACTTTTTCTCCTAATTGAAAAAAACAAGAAATAAAACATATTTTATATTAAATTGAAATAAAAAACATTATTAAACAAACCACTATCAGATGGAACACAAAAACCAAGAAAAGCAACAATTGTTATAAGAAAACATGGAAGCATCATATTAAATACATAAAATAATGGACGACGACACATTTGTATTGTATAAGTTAGATCAGGAAATGTTTCTTCACCTATAATTTATTTTAAATATTGTTTTTTTTGTTTAAAATTTATCTTTTTAACTTACAACATGAATATTTAACAACATTTTTTTTGATATGTACTCGAATAATTTCCCATTCTAAAATAAAATGTAAAATAAACTACGAAAGAAAAAATAAGAATTTTATTTTTGAAACCTGAATTTGCCATAAAATTACTTAAATCACCAATATTTGATTTTTGTGTTAAATCAATTCGAGCACTATCATAAGTCCATGATGCAAATTTTAATGTACAATTTTGTTCATCTATTTAAAAAACAACAAAAAAAAAAAAAAATAAATAATAATAAATATAATTAAATATTTTACTGAAAATCTATTTTATTTTATTTTACCAAATGGAAAATAACGAACATCAATTGAACATGAACTTTGAAAAATACCTGTTGATAACCATGTAATTATACCGTCAGAAGAAACCATAACATTTGTTGATATTTGACTTAATGAAGCAAGTTTATCAGCATTCTAAAATGTAGCAAAAATGTTTATTCAGTTTTGATCCGATTGAAAACAATCTAGATGAATGAGAGACTATAAGTCAGATCGAAAAAGCTTTCTTTTGAAAGATTCAACTCAAAAAACAGAACATATTTAAGCGTAAGTATTCATGTTAAAGTGAACAGTGTTTTATCCAGAGAAGTGCCCGGCGCCCCCTCGAAAATCGAGTTCGCCCCCCCCCCCCCCTCCCCCCGAAACTCGCGATGAACTATATGGCTTGTCCTCCCGGAATTTCAAATCATCCCTCCAGAGAAAAAAACCTGGATAAAACACTGAAAGTGAAGAGCGTTTTTTATTTATTTATATCCATTAGCAGGTTAAACAGTACATGGTTTTAAAAAAAACTGTGGATTTAAGGCAAGTTTGAGAGTGTAGATGTCATATTTCGTCTTGAAATGACCGAAGTATTGTACTCTTTTCGAATATCAATTCAAAAACTTGGTAGATAATATTGTGCAAGAGACGTACTAGAATCATTGAAATAACTAAAAATCAGTGTTTGAACGCAATGATTGACTCGATATGTTTGAATAATATTTTTTTTTTGGTCTCTCTTACAGTGTGTTTTGGTTAAGATACAAATTATGGATTAGGATCAAATTTTATATTCTTTTTGAACAACTTCAAAAAACCGGCTGAATAATTTTCAACAAAAAACAAAAAAGTCAATTTTTTAAAAATGACGATGATAGTAAAGCAAAATGTTCTTTCACTATTCATTAATAAAAATCGATACAAAATTTTGCCTCTTACATATTATTTTTCATTTGTATAGAATGTTTTAAAGTGAATACACAAATTAGTTTTTCTTAATGACTAACATTTTCGTGAATGTCTATATGATAGAAACAGGTTCAATTTACCGTTGAGGACACTTTAGAAACGGTTGATTACTGACTGCAACAGATACTATTGATATACAATCAAAGATCTTATATCAAAAACATTTCCTTAAAATATGTCAACTATTTTTCTTATTGCATTTTGTAAAAGATAATGTAAAAGAATAGTAAAATATGTTTTAAGATTTATTATTTTTAAAATATTTTTCTATACACTCTAATAATCATTTTCATACAAAATGAAAAATAAAACAATTAGTATAATGTTTTTATTTTTTCTTCACTTACATTGTATAAAACAATATCAGGTAACCAAACTTTATCATATTTAATATGAAGTAAACTAACATTATCCCAATCTAATGGATTCCATCTTAATTTTGGATCACGCCAAATCTATTAGAAATGATAATAATAATAATAAACAAATTAAGATTTTTATTTAAAAAAGAAAAATGCCTATTATAGTTTATATACCATAGTTATCCATTGATTTGTTGTTATGATTTGATTTTTTTCATCTACATCAATTAATTGAGCAAGTGATAAATCAAATGAAACATTTGTTACATCTCGATGATTTAAAGCTGGTCGAATAGATTTATCATAAACATCTGCATTTAATAATGTACGAGTTAAATTCATTTCAATATCACATATAATTCCTATTCATTTTCATTCAATTAGAAATTCAATACAAAAATAAAAGATTCTACCTGTAACAAATAAATAAATTAATAAAATTTTTACGAACATATCAAATAAGATTTTTATATATGTATATAGTATGAAATGGCATCAACATCGAATCAGATATATTGTATTAATTGAGTTATTCCTTATTGTATCTTTTGTTATTCCAATCTGTGATAGAATAAATGAATAATCTTACTGATAATAATAGAACACAATAAAACATATAGCATTAGCATTCCAACTCGTTTTATTTGTAACCATTGTTAGTATGTTTATGTTTGTTTTCATAAGATGAATAAGAACCTTAGCTGCTAAGAAATATAATTATCTTTGATTGATTATATAAGAACGACACAAATAAACGATTTTATCTTTATCATTGATTGCGGATCATGACAAGTGAGAAAAAAGAAAAAGAAACAATTCATCCAATATATTGACTTAATATTTAGAGCTTTTGATAAACTAGTAAGAACATCGGATATTCAAAGATTAATGAGTATTACATACTATTCAAGGAAATGTGAATCGTGATAGATTGAAATGCTCAAATTTCCGTCATTTTTTTTGCACTTGATTCTTGATTAAATAGAATCAATAAAATATAGCAATCACTTTCGTACTCTATGAGATAGTTATTAATTCTATAATGTTAAAACGTTAGCAGAGGTCGCTGTAAAACGATATTGTTTTCTGATATTGTAACAAATTGTCATGACAATGTGAAGTGTTAATGGCGGTATTTATTCTTATTATTTTTTTTTTTGCTACAAGTTTTTATTACTTGTATTTGAAATATATCGAGTGTGAGTTAAGTAATTCAATATGTATAAACTCGATATTCCACTCGATTTGAAAGAAATAGCAGCTATAGAACGACGTCGTCGAGCAGAAAAAGAACGACAAGGAAGAATATTCAACGCTAAATATAGACAAATAGGCGTTCGTATTAATAAATTTTTTTAATTTTAATTTATTTTTATTTTATTTTCAAAATATAGATTGATAAAGAAGCATTAAATCAACAAATTGAAGATCGCAATTGGTTAGAAGAACTTGAACAGAAACGTGCAGATGCATTTGGTAAAAATAGCTTTACATAATTTTGTTTTTTTAACTAAAAAAATGTACAAAAAAATTTTTTTTTTTGTTTTTCATTTATTTAGCTAAAGATGCTATTCGAAATGATAAAATAGCACAATTACTTGAATGTCGTCAAGAATATGATGAAAGAGAAAATAATCGAGCATTAAATGAATTTCGTGCATTACATCAACAACCATTTGCACAAAGTATCAAATAGAATAAAAATTTCTTTTTATTTTTTTTTGTAAATTAATATTAAATTTCTTTTAAACTAAATAGGAGAATGGGATTTAAATGATCCAGATTATTTAAAAAAAGATATGCCAGCACGTGTATCTGATGATGATCCACGTTGTGGTATAGCTAGTTTACAAAAATTTCAAGGTGAAGATCTTAATTCACATGCACGAAAAAAATATCAACAAGAACAATTACGTGAATGGTCACGTATACAACAAGAAGATCATCAACGTACACAACAACAACAACAAGCAGCTGATAGATTATTTAATGCTAAACAAAATGAATTAGATCAACGTTCTATAGAATTACAACGAGCTGAAGAAGAATGTCGAAAAGCTATTAATGAATCAATTAAAAATTATAATGATGCTTTAGTAAGTTTAAGAAAAAAATATTAAACAATTTATATATTTTCAAATACAAAAAACATCATTTTTATAAATTTGAGATAATGTAAAAGTTTATAACTATTGTATAACATTCTACTAAGACTTCAGTTCATATTGAGACTTGATGAAGTTACTGAATTTGAATATGTCAATTTACTTAAGATTTATATATACACCTAGAATAGTTACTAAATAGAACTTTTGCATTACCATTATCTATTAGACATAAATTCATATGAAAAAATTTGGTTGTTGGAATTAGGGGTCGACAAGCTCAGCTCAGTTCCGCTCAGAGGAACTGTTCGAACAGCTCTTTTGAGCTGAACTGAACTGATGAACCTATTCGTTTGAGCTATGAGCTATGTTCCCAAAACAGAACACTTTTGTTCCGTTTTCGGGAAATAATTCCCATAAAAGAACAAAAGTGTTCTGTTTTGGAAACACAGCTCAAAAGAGCTGTTCGAACAGTTCCTCTGAGCGGAATTGAGCTGAGCTTGTCGATCCCTAGTTGGAATTGATTTGTAGAACTGTGCGCCGCTTCATAGACCTCTCTGTTTAGGGTTATAGATCAGAGATGGACAAAGTCGCACCGCGCCTCCCCGCGCCGTTGCTCACGCCTACGTTACACTAGTCTGAGCTTCGATGAGCGCATGCTTAGAGCATCCCGGTATTCGGTGGAGTTCGAGAAACTGATTGGTAGAGCAAGATGTGCGTAGCGCTTAGGCGCGAGCAGTGGCACGGGGTGGCGCGGTGCGATTTTGTCCATCTCTGTTATAGATTTTTTGAAAAATTAGTGTTTTTGAATTTTATCTTGACATCATTTCGATTTGAAAGTCTTGAATACAATAGCTTTATATGAAAAGTTTTTGAGTTTATAGATTTTGTATCTTGTAGATACGAAATTTACAAACCCTGAAACGCATCATACAAGTTACTGTATATCTAAGATCTTTAGATTGAGATAATTTCAAAAATATTACTTTTCTGAAAATTTGAAATTCTACATAGGCCTCTGGTAAATACACAATATTTAAGATTCAATAGCTCTACCAACTCTCAATAGGAATTCAAATACGTTTGGATATTTATTCGAATACTATGTAGAATTTGTACGCAAGAAAAAAGAACATTGAAATTGCAAAAAAGGCATCTGAAGAGGTTCTCTCATAAATAGAACTAACAAGAAAACCTTATTAAGTAATGAATCCAATATCATTAGTTAGATCCTATTGAGACTAGAGAAATTCTAAAGAGGTTCGTGTTTAAAGAGTTTTCATCATTAGTTATAACCATTTGTGTAAACTTTATAATAAATTAACATGCATCATCTTAGTTCATTTTCAAAATTGATTTTTTTCTTTTTATATTCAATATTTGCATAAATATAATTCTCAACGAGATTTCTTCATTTTGAAAAATCTTGAGATAACAATATTAAAAATTTTATTATTATGAATAAAAAGAAAACTTTATGTTTAATATTTATATCTGAAATTTGTATAAGTATGAAAAAATGTCACATATTCATAATGAACTCGTTCTATCAAGAACTTTATTTGTGGAAAGTTTGAACCGAAAACTTGTTCTTGGAGATGATCCTTAAAAAAGGTCATGACATATTTTTTTAAAAAGATCCAGTAAAATAGTTATAACTCAAGAAAAAAAGACTCATAGTGAGGTTTTAATAGGATCTAACTAATGAAATAAGAATCATTTCAAACGTAATTGATCGTTTGACGAATTTTTGTTTATTTATAAAATATATAATTTCTTAGATGAAACTTATCCAGATTTTTATTTTTATTTTAATAAAAAGAAGGTAAAGTTACTTAAGAAAATTTTGATTTTGTCGACATACAACAAATTTTAATAATTTAGTTATTTATCTATCAGTTACAATGAAAAATTTATTTTTCTTGAAAATCTATTATTGTTGTAATTATAAGATCTTACTGTTAATACTTTATTAAAATCTGTACATTATGTTATTTTGTAGAATAGAATGTCAAAGAATAAAAACTCTTAATATGAAAATATGATTGATTAATAATTGATCTTGACAATATGTTTTAAGATAGAAAATCTGAAAAGTTATTTAAAAGAAAAAATTTACTCAAACAAAAATAATCTTTCATTATTGTAAATGTTCTTTTTGAATTTTCTGAGAAAAAAGAATTTAATTTATTAAGAAAATTTCAAAGTAAAATCATGAAGCATTAATGTGTTAATAGATTAATATAAATTTAGACATATTCATATCAGACTGTTCATTTGATATTTCAATAGCAAAAAGATTTAAAAAAGAAAGCTTCGCAACTAAATCTTTATGACCTATTAAATCTGATGATAAAAGATAAAAGTACATTAGTAATCTACAAATTGTTTCAAAGTCCAAGCAAAGAATAACAAAGTATATTTCTAAAGTAATTATTAAGACTGACAATTTGACAATGACATATATGAAGATAAAGACATATAGAAAGTACGAATAATACTTAGTCTATCTCAAATATATTTGTAATTAATATATTGATTATCAATATTTTTGATAAAAAGAATTCTGTTAGTGCAATTTCTATGAAAATAAAATGAGAAACATGATGAATATGTATTTGTTGCATAAGTAAGAATTCTAAGACGTACTTCACATTGGAACTCTCAATGTACTGATATGTTCATGATGAAATATGTTATAGTAAATTTTAAAATAAAGCCAAAAACATACATCTTAAATTTAATTCTCTCGTTCATGACAATGCTATAGAAGACTTCAATTCCATGACTAGGTCTGCGGCCGGTTCGAATTACTATTCCGATATTGTAATACTAGTTTTAGATTATGTTTCACTAAACCCTGACATTATTAATAACATAATCTTTTTTTTTTTTGAGAAATTTAAAATCTTATAAATATAAATTAAAATGAAGATTATCTATCATATTCATATATTTGATTGTCTAGTATCGAGAAACTGAAGAACGTCGTGCATTAAAAAAACGTCAAGAAGAATATGATAATTTTGCTGAAATGGCAAATATGATAACAAGTGATTTATTAACAGAAAATCCTGATCAAGCTATAAGTCAATTTGGACCTCATCGTGTTGTACCAGATCGATGGAAAGGTATGAATGAAGATCAATTACGTCGTATACGTGAAGAACAACAACATCAAATTGAAGAAAAAAAAGTAAAAAATTTAATTTTTGTTTTTTTGAAAGATAAAATTTTTTTGTTCTTTTTTTAAGCGGCGTGATGAAGAAGAACAACAACGTGAAGATGAATGGAATCGACGACGTTTTGCTGAAGCTAAAGCTGGAATGATTATTGAAAAACATGTTGAACGTGAACGACGTACATTTGAAAATGATCTTTATAATGATAATCAACGTTTAGCAAATGAACAACGTAATCTTAAAGCATATCTTGATCGTGTTATTTATACAAATCAACCAACAGCTGCTTATTTTATGCAGTTTAATACATCATCAAGATAAATTCATTAAAAATAAAAAAATAACATTTTACATTTTAATTATTATTTTTTTTTCTTTGAAATATTCATTTCATTTTCATTTTTTTATATCACACCAAAAAATAAATAAATAAATTTTGATGTTGAACAAAATTATTGTTTACTGGAATTTTTTTGTTTTCTCAAGATGAATCTTGAAAAAACTATTCTCTATGAAGTCTTTGTCAATAAAACTCTTCAACAGAATGAACATCAACTTGATGTCTGTTCTTTTTTTTTTTTTTGTTTTTGATAACTTTGATGTGCTTAGTAAACTATGTGCACTTTAACATTGTCTTATCTGCATGATTAAAATTAGAGATTACTTTAATAATTTTGATTTCTTAAAAAGATTTTTATTCTCGTTAATTCTATAGTAATTATATGCATAATACTTTGATAGAAAACAACAATTTATTCTCATATTTTGATTTCTCAAATTTCAAATAGACATAATTTTCGAAGTATTGAATTTCAACACCATTTGTTTTGACATTCATAATGTTTAATAATATATGCATAGACAGAAAAATGATTAAAAATTAATTACTCAAGAATTATAAATGATGAATGTTTAATATAAATATATTTGAATTTTCTATTTCTTCAATTTAAATATGTGTATATATATCAAAATCATATTTATAATTATCGAAATCAAAATTCTATAATTTAAATATTACTATAATTATTGATTAAGATTTATTTAATAATATTAAACATACAATAAACAATAATAAAAATCAAAGTTTATTACATTATTTTGATATGTTTATTTTAAAACAAGTATAACATTTATAAAAAAAAATAGTATTTACGAGATTTAGTTGATTTTATCCGAGAAAACAACTTTGTAAATGTAAGATTATTTTCAACGATAGATTACACAAATAAGCTCAGATTAAAAAACTATTAACAAGAAAAGAAAAACTTCATTAATCACGTTTTGATGAATAACAAGCAAGAAGAACTTAGGAAGTCATAGACAAGTTCTATGTTGAAGTTGAAAAGAATTTATATTCTCATAGTTTCTAATGTAAATTTACTAGACAAATAAATCATAAAAACAGAAAAAATAAAATAAAATATTTTTTGTTTTTCTTTATATAAAATTATTAATTATCTAATTTAAAAACACATTCATCAATCATCAAATGTTGACTAGTAGAATTTGAATGTTGTTTTACATAAAAAACAAATATATATACATACTTTTTTTTCTTCCTATTAATCAAAGGAAGTATCTCGTATTACGAGACAAGAAAGAAAAGAACATATTGTGACGGGTTCATTAAATTATTAAAAAAAACCCAACTTTAGAGTATGCTGACCTTATTCTAACATATTCTATATAAGATATTTGACTCATTTCTATTACAAAATAATTATAATACACCATACAATAATATAATAACCTACATTTACTGATTATTCATAATTTAATCATCTATCCTATCTTTCTTAAGTAGTTGTATATATATTTGATACTTCTATTAATGAAGTCTGTCAAGTAAATTCTAAGTATTAATCGCTACATTATAGGATATATTATTTCATTGTGAACATCCTTTTCATGGGGTTTTTTTTCTTCTTCTTCTTTTCTTTTTGACATGCTCTTATATAAAGGTTATTAGAAAGCAGCATCGCATCCGTATTCCGTCTTTAAATAAAAGTAGGATGAAATATGTAGTAGGAATCTATAGTCTCGTTTTTTTTTTAACAGACAGAAAAGACAAACTTTTGATTTACTTCAATTCTAATTTGTAAATGGCAAGTATGTCTTTAATACAAACATCATCATTGTATGAAGATGATTTATTTAAAAAATTTAAACTCAAACATCATCTTACAACACATCATGCATATGAAGTTGATGCTCGACATGACTTAATGAATGTAAATGAAGGACCGTTACCAGATATTGACGTTTATCATACTGAATTGTTAACACCAGACATAGATGAACTTCAACGACAAGAAAATGCTCTTCTTAAATTTATTCAACCATCAACAGTAAAACATCAAAACAAAAAAATAAAATCTTTTATATTTTATAATGATTTTCTTTTATAGATAAATGATGATAAGAATATTTCATTTATTCATAATCATAGAAAATTATTTAATTTATGTGGTGTTTGTAATGATAAAGCAACAGGTATACATTATGGTCTTGCAACATGTGAAGGTTGTAAAGGTAATTATTCATAAGTTTTTTTTTTGTTTTTTCTATTTGATCATTAACAATAGAAACAAACAATATATTTTTCTTTTTAAAAAGGTTTTTTTAAACGTACAGTACAAAATAAACGAAAATATCGTTGTAATGGTAATGGTTCATGTATTATTGATAAATCTCAACGTAATCGTTGTCAATATTGTCGTTTTCGAAAATGTCTTATGAAAGGTATGGTTATTGCAGCTGTTCGATATGATCGAACACCCGGTGGTCGAACACCAGCTAATGTTATGCAATTATATAAAGTAAGTCTTTTATACTTTTTTTTATTTTTTGTTGAATTATAATATTTTACAATCATAAAAAAAATCGTGTCTAGAAAAGTAGAATTAAGAAATGTCGAACATTCTTTTTAACTTTATATGTTGTGATATATATATATATAACAATTAATTTCATTTCTATTTGAAACAATGTTTCTAAGATATTCTTCTTTGTAATAAAAGCACATCCGTCGTGTTCATAGTGTTAATCCAAGTCGGAATTCTGCTCAAGAGCTTTTTCAATATGAAAAAAAATAGATGTCTTTGATTTATCAAAGTCAGACATTACAATCATTTCTTTAGGAAGTTTATTTTTAGAGATTTTAATCGAACGAAATATATCATGTTAATCTAAAAATAAGCAAATGCTAATTTTTTGAAACTATTCAATCATATATCTAGATGAAAGAGAATTCATATGAACAAAAAAAAAAATTTTTTTTTAATTTATTTTAGTACAAAAATGAAACAAATCAACAAATAAATATAAATAATAAATTTAATAAATTATTTGATTTAAATTTATTTCAATATTTTGATCAATTATCAACATTAGATATATTATTTGATCATTTACGTCCATTATTATTACATGAAATATTCTTAACACAAGAAATAATAAAAAAACTTTCATATTTATTAATTAATACATTTATTAATTGGTATCATACATTACCATTTTATTCAATAATTAATATTGATTTAAATCAATTTATAATTAATAATCAATATTCAAATTATATTATATTACTTATTTTTTATTTTTTAAAAATACATTATAATCATATAAATTTAATATCATATTCTAAATGTCTTCAACGTTTATTTAATTATACAGAAAATAAACTTTTATCATCATTATCATATCGATTATTTAATCAATTATTTTATTTTTTAACAACATTTTTTAATATACAAATAACAAATACAGAATTTATTTTATTAAGTATTTTACTTATTCTTCGTTCAAGTAAATATAATAAAAGAAAAAAAAAATTTTTTGTTTTTTTGTGAGAATTTAAATTTTTTGTTTTTTTGTTGAATTAGATCAAACAAATAAAATTAATTTAAATTCATTTGAAAATATTTATGAAATTTTATATACATATGAAATTAATATATTCTCATCGGAACAACCTGATCGTTTTAATCGATTATTATATTTTTTTGAACAAATTCAATTAATAACACAAATACTTCTTATAAATCAACATTTTCATTTACCATTCTTACTTTTTCCTAACTAATATTAAACATTTACATATATATTAATCTTGTAATTTAGTGTATAAAAATAAATAAAACAAATATCGATAAGATTATTTTTATTTTCGATAATCTTTAGAAACAATGGATATACTCAGACATAATATAAAGTTCTTGAGTAGACTAAGTACTTTTCTAACGTAGATAGTCGACCTTTATTTGTTTGCATGTCATGTAGCATCCGTCGGCAGGTCACTAGGGACTATAGAAGGTTTTATTTCAAATATTTAGTCAATCAAAATGTGTTACGAAAAAACAACTTTAATCAATACATGAAATAATAGAGATTAAGACAATCTGTCATGCACTTTCTGAATTAATGTTTTATCTAACATGATAGTTTAGTGTTCTAAAAGAGAACATCTGGATAAAACTTTGTTGTAAATATAATTTAGTAGAGAATATTTGCATTACATCAAAAAACCTACTAACTTTTGGATATTATAACGAATAACAATTAATATTTAAACATAGGAAGTATAGTTGAATATTTCTAGGAAATGTTTTTTTTTTTTTTGTTCAATCGGATCCATATTGTTAGATACAGTATTTGATATGTGTATTTACTGTGAATTAGTCTACAAATACTCGAAAGAATTTTTGAGATTATTTTTATTCTGATCTCATGCTCTTTATTTCTTTTTTTATGTCCTAGTGTAAAAGAGCATGAAAGTTTACACCAATCTGTATATTAGTTATATTTATCGCTTGGTGATTTCATTGTTCTTTAGCACAGGGTTAATGTGACTTGAACTTTGTGCTTTTATCATAATTATTCTTTTTATAGATCTAACTCTAAAATCATGCGAAATTCAATTTGAACTGATTTTTTTTTCATATCATTCGCATTGATTTAGCATTTTTTTTTACTAAACTTTAATCTTTGTTCTTTTCAGTGTATCAACCTGATATGTTGAGTCATTAGTGAAATCTACGCCTAATGACAAAGGACTTACGAAAGATTGTAAAAAAAAAAAAATTTTGATAATCCCGAAGATCTCTTACAGCTAGCCGATGACAAGTAATAGAAATGAATGACGTCTTTCGATATATAGAAAAAGTAACACCTTGAAAACATTAGAAGATCCTATCTGAAAAACAATATTTATTCAAGTAATTACTGGAGTTTAGAGATTATTTTAAATACTGATGTCTATATTCATATTGAAGTTCACTAGGTACAATATTTTGCTTCCATCTTCTTAGCGAGTTGTCTATCTCAAATTGAAAAAATCACGATAAACAGTTAATAGAAAAGAACAATTTATTAAAAACTACGTTTTTATAAATAAAAAAACATGTTGTATGGTCTCTTCAATGTTCTTTTGCAGCATAGTTTAAAGAAATATTTCATGTTTTTCATACTAAAAAAGAAAAAATTGTTCTCATGGCCTTAGGATCTCAATTATTTAGTGTGCATTCACATGAATCATATATGTAAAAAGATCCTTCTAAAAGTAGAACATATTTAATAAAATTCTATTGTTTAACAATGAAAAGACTTTTGCGCCTTCGCATTTTTTTTAGAATTTCAGACAAATTTTTATTACAAAAGCGCTTATTCATAATTGAGGTAAATAATCTTCTGATACATACCAGAGATGGACAAAGTCGCACCGCACCTCCCCGCGCCGTTGCTCACGCCTACGCTACACTAGTCTGAGCTTCGATGAGCGCATGCTTAGAGCATCCCGGTATTCGGTGGAGTTTGAGAAACTGATTGGTAGAGCAAAGAGAAAGAGAGATGTGCGTAGCGCCTAGGCGCGAGCAGTGGCGCGGGGAAGCACGGGGAGGCGCGGTGCGATTTTGTCCATCTCTGATACATACACTCAGATATGTTTCATGAATTTAAGAAATATATTTAACTTTCTTCATAGATAACCGTAGTTATTCAAATTAGATAAAGACTGATATCCATCTGAATAGTATATTTCATTAGAAACGAATTTTGTGTATATGAGGTCAAATCTTTACATTAGTAACTAATTTAAATAGATTTCATACAACAAAAAAAGAAATTGAATTTTCTTTCGCTTAGTTATTTAGCGATATAGAAAGTTAACTTTTAACAATGATAGATTGTATTCTCTAGAAAAAATTATGTCATTGCACAAATATTATTTTACGGGCAATCAGACTTAATTTTTCTTTGAAGAATAAACAGGTCAAGAAATTGATCGTATCAATACTTGTCTTTCTTTCTTTAGGTTATCAACACATATATTCATCGCTTCATATAAAAAATACATTATCGTTCCTTGTGAAGATACAAATGAATACAACCTGTAAAGACTGATAGATTATACTTAATCTTTATTATAAAATATTCGATTAGAAGAAACTATTTACGAGATATTTAACTTATATTAAGATTATTGATATTGAAATAACTTTTTTAATCACTTATTCAAGTTTTTACTTCAATTTTGAATAGTTTTTTTTTGTTTTTTGAATTAATATGAATTATTTTCATTGAACTTTAGTATTAAAACTATAATTATCTTTTATGTTCTCAAATTTTTACACCAAACAAAAGATAATTTAATATTTTATGAATAAGAAAAAACGAAATACTTCGACATACAGAAAAATCACATATAATTTATTAATTCAATAAAAAGATTTTCAAATTCATACGATCCGATGAAAAGGATTATTTTTCTCATATATAAATTAATATGATTATTATTGTATCGAGTGTGTCCTTTTCACAAGTAAATATTATAAATGTTCATAGATCATAGAAAAAAGATTAATTTTGATTTCATATAGATAAGAAATATTTGAACAAATTATTAAGTTTGTAGTAGATAATAGCTCGAAAAAAATAATAAATGTCTTTTACTACCTTTGTCATAAGATAACAAACTTTTAGATTATTTCAAAGTACATATCAAAAAACTAATATGAGAACATTATCAGCTGTTAATATTTTTCATGTAAAAATCTCTTCATAACTTAAAAAAAAAAAAACAAAATTCTTTATTATTTTTTCATACCTGGAATATATCATTACCTTATTAGAAAAATAATATTAATCAAGTCATAAAATGTTCTTTATTAGTGCTTTTTTTTTTTTGAAAAAATAACGATGAAACATATTCGGAGGGAACAAAAAGAAACAACAAGATATCGATGTTCATACACAACAACAAAAGAAAACACAATATGTTTGATTTATCAACTTAATAAATAATCACGAAAGAAAAAAAAAATTTTTTTTTTTTTTTTTTTTTTTTCTTGATACTGTTTTATATATTTTTTTTACCATTCTTTTTTTCTTGCATCCATTGATACTCCACCAGGACCAAGTGCAACAACATATAAAAGACCACCAATAACCGACATTGTTTGAAAAAAATCATATTTTAAAAAATCTTGTAAACCACGAATATTACGTGCACTCCAAAAATTATTTGTATATACATTAGCAATTGATAAAAATATAACAAGAAATAATGCTGATAATTTTGTTTTAAAACCAATTGCAACACATAATATACAAATACCACCAATTATATTTTTGATTATTGAAAAAAATGTAAATTCAAAACGAACTATAGTTAAAAACATAATAACAAGTAATATACGACCAGCTAATTGCATATAATTTTTTGGTGCATTATTATGTATTGTTGGTACACCAGCAAATAAACTACGAGCTTCTTTACGATTTTCAACCATTAATAACATTAAACCACCAACAAGAGATAATGACCTGAAGAAGAAAAAAAACATCGATTTTTTTGGTTTATTTTATTTAAATAAACGATTATCGTATTAATTTTTTGTTTGAAATAATCAAAAAGTAACTCGACATATTTATTTATGTTAATTTTAATAAATATTCTCTAAATTTTATCAATCAATCGTTTGAAAATCGTAGGACAAAAGAAAAAGAATATAATCTTCTATTTATAATTATATTACCTAAGCAAAAAACGTAGTTCCCATATAACTTGATATGCCATGGCCTATAAAAATAAATTACAAATAATTTTTTATTGAATAAACATAACATATCATTAGTAAATTCTATCTATATATTAGAAATAGCAAAGTTTTTTTTTTTTTTTTCATGAAATATTCTTATAATCTATTTCTATTAGAGAAAAACTTACTTGAAATGCAATTATAAAAAAAAGTATTCCACATGCAATATCAGTTTTTTTTCTTATTAAAATCATTCCACATGGTATTAATTGACCAAACATATTTATTATAACAAAAAGTGTACCAATAAACCATCCAACATGCCATGTATTTTTAATATAATCTCTTTGTTGACCCCATTGCATCCACATACGCATACCATCTTCAATAAATGTTGATATTAAACATAAACGAGCTAAATGTGGTAATATATATTTCGTTCGTTGAAGAAACTATAACGAAAAAAGAATAATAATAATAATAAACAAAACTTCTTACAATATCAGTATAATCTTCTGCATGAACCAACCATTCTTGACGTTTTTTAGGTGTAACAAAATTCATGATAATCTAGTTTTCTATAAAAATCAATAAATGATGATAATATATGTTTCTCCCTTGTAACGTGTTTTTCCCAGGGATTGGCTATTTTTATCTTTATCATTGATTCATAAGAATAATTTTTCTTTTCGAAATATTTTTAAATATAATTCTTTACTTTTTTTTGATTTTTTATTTATATAAATTAAAGTTAATAAACAAATCTTAAAAGCTTTAATAAAAAAAAATCTATTAGCAATAGGTGTCGACACATTTATTTCATAATCCATAGTTTGCATATGGAACTGGTTATAATAAGTTAAAAATCAATTTGATAGAAAAATACTATTCAAAAAATGGGTGATGATGGAAGACATTATCAAGAATTTCGAGCACGACGTGTTGATGGTACAAGTCCTGATGGTAATATATATTAAAATATCGTTTTTTTTCTCAAATTTTTATTTTAATAAATATTTTTAATAAGGTTTGGAAGATGCTGCTGCACAAAGTCGTCTTACACATGATCGAATGTCAGCAGAAGAATCTCGTTTATTTCCAGAAATTTGTAAAGGTGATATCAAACGACATAAAGCATTTTTAATTATTCGTAATAATATTGTAAGAAAAATTCTTATTTTTAAATAATTTGATATATATATATATAACTCATTGTTTATGGATAACCTGCAGATAAAATTAAAATTCTTTATTATTTGATAAAGAATTGGATAGTATATGAATATTAAAACTTATCAGAAGAGATCTTGTCAAAGTTGAACACAACTTTTGAAATGATGTTCACTGTTTTTTTTTAGATAGATCCTGTTGGAATTAGAGAAAGAATCTAAACAGATTCTTACTCATAGGTCTATCTTCTTTAGATTATCTTTAATATTAAATTTTCCGTGTAAATTTAGCATATATTAAGTTCAGTTTGTTTGTTTTTTTCTCTCACCATGAGCAAATCAATTGTGAAGGTCATCTAAAGAATAATCATAGTATTTTATTGAGAATCTACTAAAATATTCGTAAGTGCAGAAAAAAAAAGACCAATGATGACGAATTCTTTCTGACTTTGTCTATTTCAATTATGAACTTTTTCGACCTTATGAAAATGGTTGAAGTCATAACTTTATCCAACATTGAGATATAAGAAAACAAATAGTCTGACTTCTACTTTGAACTACAAATCTGAAGTACATATCAAAATTATAGCTTACGAGGGAACATTCCCAGATGTTGGAACGCTTTTGAGTCGGGACTTTGCGCATCTTGTAGGCCTTGATGAATTATGTCTACCGTAAAAAAAGTTCGTGCCCCTAGCTTGTTCCTAGTGAGATATCGAGATTTTAGGGAATTTTTCCTACAAGACCCCACATTTGTAGCAAGGCCATATTTTTTAATTTTGATCTGAAACTTTGTCCACATAAACATGTCAGCTAGACTAGTTTGCACAAAAATTTTCAGAACTTTTGGACAAAGTCTCTCCGAGATATGAAGCTCTCAACGTATAGGCCATTTTCCATAGATAGCGTATAAAGCATGCATTTTTTGAAAGTTTCATATCTCGGAGAGACTTTGTCCAAAAGTTCTGAAAATTTTTATGCAAACTAGTCTAGCTGAGATGTTTATGTGGACAAAGTTTCAGATCAAAATTAAAAAATATGGCCGTGCTACAAATGTGGGGTCTTATAGGAAAAATTCACTAAAACCTCGATATCTCACCAGGAACAAGCTAGGGGCACGAACTTTTTTTACCGTAGACATAATTCATCAAGGCCTACAAGATGCGCAAAGTCCCGACTCAAAAGCTTTCCAACACCTGGGAATGTTCCCTTGTTAGATAACATCAGACAAAAAGACGTTCGAAGTTATTCTCTTTCGATTGCTGAAAAACGCAAGTTACTATTGATTGTATTATTGAGAGCTTACACTCACTTCTCTTTAATTCTATTGTAGAAAACTATTCCAGAACCTTTGTTCATTTTACATATAAAACAATACGTTAATACTCTTTTTTTTGAATTATGTTCTGATTGATATGATTTATAAGACAAGCCGTTTGAAACTATAGAATATTTAACTATAATCTTTTGTTTCGATTAAGTCAATTTAAATAAGGAAAAGAGGGAAGATTGCCACTGCCTTGGAGTATCAAGGACCTGATACAGAATCTTTGAGCTTCCTTGCACATATTAGCCTTAAGAGTTGATATAAGTAATCTTGTTGAAGTTTTTAAAATTGATTAGATATTTTTAATTCTAGCTTCGAATGTGGTTTGATGAACCTCGTATTCAATTAACATTCGAAAAAGTCATGGAAAAATTGAATCAAATTGAACCACAATATGCTATCGGTAATAAAAATTGTTTGTTTATTCATATATATATGTATCTTTTTTAGATGAACGAATACTTGCTGGAAAAATTTTTCTCTATCTTGAACGTTATGGTTATATTAATTTTGGAGTTTTTAAACGATTAACAACTCCACTTGGAAGTAAATATTTCAAAAACAAAAAAAAAAACTGTATTTTTATTTTTTTTTAGCTAAAAAAGATAAACCACGAATTATTGTTATTGGTGCTGGTATTGCCGGAATAATTGCAGCACGACAATTACAATATTTTGGATTTGAAACAATTATTCTTGAAGGACGCGTATGACTTTTATTTTTCGAATAATACAACAACAAAAAAGAAATTGATTTAGAGTCGAGTTGGTGGTCGAATAGCAACATTTCGTAAAAATGGTTTTATAGCTGATCTTGGTGCTATGGTAGTCACTGGATTAGGTATATTTTTTTATTTATATTTTCAATTAAATAAAATAAATTTTATAGGTGGTAATCCAGTATCTGTATTACAAGCACAAACAAATTTAGATCTTGTACCAGTTAAACATAAATGTCCAATGTATGAATGTTCACAGAATGTGGTATGAAATGATTTTGTTGTTTTTTTTGTCGTTGTAATTTGTATTTAATAGAAAAGTAACATTCTTATTTCAGTTAGCAAATTCATTTTTAAAATCATTTGAATTAATTAATTATCGACGTCGATATCTTCGGGTTAAAATTGAATCGTTATTTCAAGCTTCTTTTGTTTTTTTTTTTTATTTGTTTTGCTTTTTGTTGAGAAAATTTGATAAGAAAATAAAAAAATTAATAATAAGTATGTTTATGATTTTATTTTTTTTTTGTTCTAGGTACCAAAAGCAAAAGATGAAGTTGTTGAACGAGAATTTAATCGTTTACTTGAAGCATGTTCTTATGTAGCTCAAACACTTGATGAAAATATTGAAGAAAAAAAACAACCATATTCATTAGGGGATATTCTTGAACAATTAATTCGTGCACAAGAAAAATCTGTAAGAGAAAAATATTTACAACATTTACGTGAAATATCAAAAATGAAAGAATCACTTCGATCAATTTTAACACAAGTAATAATGTTTTTTTTTAACTTTTTAATAATATTTAATTAATTATTTTTTAGATGTGTGATGTTCGAACAAAATGTGTTCGATTACATAAAGAATATTCGGAAGTTTTACAAGTACCCGATAATGCAAATGTACTTGAAGAATTTGTTATACGTGATGTGGCTAAAAATTTAGTTGTAGCTACTGAGGTATCTTTTATAATAATGTACTCTTGAGACTAGATTTATTGAAATGAAAGCAAGAAAAGCAAATCTAATGATTCTAACAATATCTTTAAAATTTCAGTTAAAACAACTTTTTTGTTTTTTTTACTCAAAGAATCTTGAGAAACAGTGAATCATTTCGTGTAGTTTCCACATATAATAAGAAAATATCTTATCAAGGCTAATCCGATAAAAAAAAAAAATCAAATTTTTTTTAATACTATAGGAATATGCACGTCTTGAAGCACAAGCTGGACAATTAAAAGAACGAATTCGTCTAGCTGAAGATAATCCACCTCCGTATGTGTTTAAATTTCAATATAAAATGTTTTTTTGAATATTATCATTTATTTATATCTAGTCGTCTCTATCTAAGTGTTGCTGATCGTCGTATCCTTGATTGGCATATGGCTAATTTAGAATTTGCTAATGCAGCACCATTAAATTGTTTATCATTGAAATATTGGGATCAAGGTAAAAATTTATATATAGTTTAATAAATATAGATTATTCATTTTTTTTCCTTTTTCTTTATTCAGATGATGAATATGAATTTACTGGTTGTCATCTAACTGGTAAATGAATTGACATATTGTAATAATAAAATTATTTTTGTTTTATATAGTACGTAATGGCTACTCTATTTTACCTTTGGCTCTTTGTGAAAATCAAAATGTACGACTTAAACGAATAGTTAAAAAAATTTCTTATAATAAAACAGGTATGTTATGTCAAAATGAACTGTAAAAGAGTATGTTCTCTTACGATGAGATGATTCCAAGTATAATTCAACAATCGAACTGATATTTTTTTTTTGCGTCATTACCTAGAAGATTACATCTTCCTATGAGGTTCATCTTAAACTATTACAATTTTATTTGGTAGTTCAATTGTGTCATACAGATACCTTGCTAGAGATAAAAATTAGGTAACATTGACAAAATATCAGTCTGATTGGCAAGTCACGCTTGACAACGTTTACTCACTAAATTTTTCTTCTTGAGTTATAGTTATGCTACTGCGAAGAACACCTATCATAAGGAATATACGTCTGAAATGTTTCTTAATAACAGTTGCCACGAGTTTTTTTTTTCTGTAGGTGTTGAAGTAAGTGTTGAAAATGGTGAAGATTCAAAAAATGAAATGATTGAAACATATCGTGCTGAAGCAGTACTTGTTACTGTACCATTAGGTGTATTAAAAGAAAATGTTATTATATTTGATCCACCATTACCTGAAGATAAACAATCAGCAATTGATCGAGTTGGTTTTGGAAATTTGAATAAAGTAAAAAAAAAAAATTCTTTCTTTATTTTTCATTTTTATTTATTATAAATAATAATTTAGGTTGTTTTATGTTTTGATAAAATATTTTGGGATGCAAATCATACATTATTTGCTCATGTTAATGCTTCAACATCATCACGTGGAGAATTATTTCTTTTCTGGTGTTTTACTAAACCACCTGTACTCATTGCTTTAGTAGCTGGTGATGCTGCTAATGTTGTTGAATGTGCAACAGATGATGTTATTATTGGTCGTACACTTGTCGTTTTAAGAAATATTTTCGGTTCAGTTACTGTTCCTTCAGTAAGATATATTGATTTCTTTTTTAATGAGATTAGAAAGTAATAATCGAATATCTCTCTAACCATACAAGAGATCATCCACACCGAAAATGCATAAATCAAAAGTTGATGTCCTTTTTCATGTTAGGCTTTTATTGATAACTCATCGAAATAAATATCTTCAGTACTGTTTTTTTAGAAACGTTCCTTATCTCGAGATACAAATGTGTTAGTTTCGTAAAATCATGTCGCTAATAAATAATTTGATGTTATATATTTCAAACATTATTTCTTGTTCATTCTAGCCAAAAGAATCTTTAGTCACTCGATGGAAATCAGATCCATTTGCACGTGGTTCTTATTCATATGTTGCTGTTGGTGCTTCAGGTTATTTAATTTTTTTTCTAACAAAAAAAAAAAGTAATACTGAATAGAATTTTGTTTTATTTATTTTTAAGGAGATGATTATGATACATTAGCTCGTCCAGTTGAATGTCCTGGTGATAAAATTTCACGTGTTTATTTTGGTGGTGAACATACAAATCGAAATTATCCAGCAACAGTCCATGGTTCATTATTAAGTGGTTTACGTGAAGCTCGACGTATAGCTGATGCTTTTCTTGGTTCGATATATGAAATTTCGGCACCCTAAATCTTTCTGTCTTCTCTTTTTTTGTTCTCTTTAATGAAAAATTACCACTTCTATGTTGTACATTAAATGTTACTAAAGACAAAATATAATATCATATCAGATAATTTTTCGTTTTGTTGAGTAAATAGTCGCTGATAAACGTTTCGTATTTGTAAGTCGAACCTTCCTCCGTTGTAGAACTATTCGAAGATTATGTTTGATATAAAATTGCTTGTTGTTCTTTTGGTTTCATTTTTGATATATGAACAAATTTACTAATGAAAAGTTACATAAAAAAATATACTAGAAAGGATACAATAAAAAATTTATGGCAGGAAGAAGAGAATATACTATAATGTGTTAAGGACAGAAACAAAAAGTGTTCTATATAGAAAAACTAGTTCAAGATATCGATATGCAACTTATAGAATTATTAATAGTGTTCCATTTTCTCAAGTAAAAAACAAAAATATTAAAGTAAAATTATATAACATGTTTTGTTAAGCAGTTATATACTTAAAAAAAGGAAAGAAAAGAAGCACAAATAGCTGAGACAAGACGCGGATTTGTTGTCTATGATGCAGCTGTCTTTTATTTGTTAGTTATACCCACACTCACCCTGAACGACCGATTATTTAAAGATCCGTAAATGTTCACCAACTAGATTTTTGAGAAACCTAAGTAACTAGAATGTGAGTGTGAGTGCTGGTGTGGGTGTGAATCTTTCACATGTTAGTAACATCCACATTCACACTCCACCCACCACCCACATCAGCCCACACCCATTACCCATATCCATCCAGCCAAACCCACACTCAACCAACATCCACACCCCAAATCAAAAGAAAGAGAAAAATATAAGCAATCTATAAAAGTGATGAAGCATTGAAATTTATAGGAGTTTATGATAATTATTCAACAGAATATCGCACAAGTCCATTATAGCTTGTATTTTGATCATATTTCGCATAGATAGTTACATCTTTTGACCCAACTTTTATCTCTGTTCTTAAAACGGGGTCTTTATATCCTTTTGCCTTCATCCACTGAGAATCAACTTGTAAATCTACATCATCTGCTCCAGGAATAACACAATGAATTGGTAAAATAGCGTCTCTTTTAAGTGTACCATGAAGTGGTTCATAAATTCGACATTTATTGGTTTGAAATTTAGCGTATGTTAGGGGAAATTTAATTGTTTTTCGAAGTTTTGTGACGTTGAGATCGAACTCCGCAACTGCATTGAACGATGTTTGAGAATCAGATTGACGTCGAGCATAAATTATGAGTTTGTGAAGACCTGTACATTGAGGTGCAAACAAAAGTTGCCACTGTTGTTTGTCATTATCAAACTGCGCTAATGCACAATTTTCGTTTTTACTGCCATTAAATTCGATGTCACATGAAAGTTCAACATTATTGGGTGCTGACATACGAATTTCAGTGTAAGATGCATTTTCAGGCCACACAGCAGTTGCACGATTTCGTGGTGCTTCTATTTTAAGACCAAGCTCATAGAAAGGCGACCACGTAATTGGATAAGATAACGGTGGTGTTGGAATATTTCGAGCGTCGATTTTAAAGGATACAGCAGATTCGTAGAGTCCTGTATCTGATTTTTTCTTAGCCATAATTTCAGCAT
>CAJNOP010000257.1:0-95918 GCA_905250075.1 Rotaria sp. Silwood1
TTTTGACCGACCGCAAAAAAATTTACTCTTACGTACTAGAGTCTTCTAGAACAAAACTTTTTGGTGTCTTGAATTCTGCTTGTCTTGTTCCGAATTTTTTTGGCTGTTCTGGAAAATTCTATTGATTTCGCTTAGGAAGAAGCGACTTACTGCACAAAATGTAATATTAGTCTAATTGCTTCCCACTCATTTAGTTGTCATAACAAATCTTTCTGGTAGATGATTTATCATCTTCTTATAGAAATCGTGAGATCGTCACGAATACACATCTAAAACTCTTTTTTCATAAACGTGATCCCGTTCGAAAGCTATAAAAATGTGAAAACTAGTAATTAACAGCTGAAAGCTTTTGTTTATGGTCATGCTTCACGCAATCTGAAAAAGACCATCGATTTTTTAGATGATACCTACAATTGTTGATTCAGATTGACCATCTCTTAACTTGACAGATGAGTCGAGATAGCTGAACGCAGTTGAAGTATTTTGTGTGTTTTTCTACAGACGTTTAAAATTTAGAAGCAGAAGATATCGTATAGGACTGCACTTCGATATCTTTCTAGTTCTTGCAATCAGATGTATTCTCTATTCGAATTTTGCTCGAGTAGAAGTTTCATTTTTTTGTCTGCTCTTTTTCTCTGTTATGTATTTTAATATATTTCATACAAATAAAAAAAAAACTAAAGTGTATGACACGATTGGATACGCAGATTTAAAAAATTCGGGTCATCAATTCTTTTTCTACATTGTCCGATCTCGAATATCCTGTTCCAAATTTTTTCGGGACACACAGAGGTTTTCACGATTCGGAACTCTCCAGCTAGACTCTATCACATACTCATGTTTATATTTTTAGTATTACAAGAGAAGATATTGTCCGATATCTTGTTACTAGAAAGACTAATACGTGTGGTGAAGACTTAAACAAAAGCATTCAATTATGAGATATGTTCTATTTGAATAGAAATTAATATGGTCATGACAAAAGACTCGTAAAACACCCTGTAAAAATCAAGTTAAGTTCTTTAAATTTCTTGTGTTTCAGTCCTTTAGATAATTTTACTTTGTTGATCAATGTTATTTATAAACATTTAATGAAAAAAAAACTTTACAGGAAGAATTTTTAAAAAACATTAATTATAAGAAAAACTAATGTGTATGATAATGCTCTCCGTTATTTTCTACGATTAATTGTAATTGATGGGATACTTTGTATATTGAAATGTGATAATGTATCAAACATATTTTAAGGAAGTTTTTCATTCACTAAACTCTATTTATTTTCAGTTATTCACATATCAGAAAATTTATCATCATTAATTAGTCACTTTGTCATAAATGACTATATACTACAAATATTATCAATATCTAGTACGAAAATTCATAAATATTAGTTTTATTCGAACATTTATGCATTAGACTTAACTAGGGAACTGAAGCTTTACGAAATTAGCGGTTATTGCTAGATATAGAGTATTTTTATAAGTCTGAACATCGTTGTAAATTAACTTGCATACAGACGGAGAATCACCTCTAACTGAATCTATCTAGAAGAGATTTGAGTACCTTCGTCAATGTTTCAAATAGTTTATTATGGAATGAGCTCTTCCTATGCAAGAATAATAACATAAATAATATATTATTATGTTCAATTTTTTATTACAAAAAAGAAAAATATCCAAAATAATCATTTATTAATCAGAATGATGTCGTGAAGATGAAAGCAACTTAACCTGACTCCATGATAATGATGAAATTTACCTGGTATTGATGGTATGTATCAGTAATCATATTCAGTTGTACACATACATTGCGAACTGAAAACAAAATTGTGAAGTTATCGAGATTGTCTAGAATGCGATAGACGAGCTCAACAGGTAATGTTAAAAGAGACATAGTAGTTTTATTAGCCATAAATACAGCTTGCGTTCGAACAGTATTCGTCGTTAAAATGGATGACTGTTGAAATTTTCCTCGTTTATATCGATGTGTTTATTTATAATGTGTCATCAACATTCATCATGCTTGTACAATTTTATATTTACACAAATAACTGAAACAAGTGAAGTGCGACGAATGCAAGAACAGAGCAAATTTTGCTAAAGTAACGAAACATGTAACTTTTTTTTTCATCACCATCTCATATGCGACTTTCACACGTGCTCTTATTTAATACATTGAAGACGTCCTTCGAATATTTTTTTTCTCCGTTCTGATGTGACTTTCAGAATAAAAACCAGGAGAAAAAAATTGATATAAATATCAACATTGTGATTTTTTGTTTTCTATAGAATATAAATACTATGCATGTGAATATGATATATTAAAAAAAAACGTAGACTAATAAATCCTGATAGAGTTGATGAAAATGTAACAGCTTTTTACTGTTTATGAAATCTTTGTATACTGTTTCATAAACCCTTCTTATTGGTATATGTACTTTCTGATTGCTCTCTAACCATTTTAAAAACGATTATGAAAAGGTTATATAGAAGAATTCATCATCGTCATAAACCGTACCATGCAATTTCTCAAAGAGTATTCAGCATGGTTTGTAAGGATCATCGATCACACCAATGTTATATAAAAGAATATATGGCACAATATGAAGATTTGAGTGTGAGACTTCTAGTAAATAGTATCCAAACCCACACCCACACTCTTAATTGTTTCAATGACACGCATAAAACGATTAAAGATTCCGAGATTCCTAAATATAGAAGAGGAAAATTAAATTGACTCATTTCATTTTACAGAACTATGCAATAGCAAAATACAAAAAAGAAAATAAACTAGATTACTTTTACTCTAATGTATCTTTAACTGAAATATATGTCGATGGATAATGATATCTAGAAGTCAATTAATGAAAATGAGCAGTCACAACAATGTATTTCTTTCTATGATGAATAAGTATTGTTTGAATGAAATGTTCATTTTCTCTTTTGTAAATTTTTAATTGATTGATACATTGGCTTTTATTGAATAAGTTCATAAGTAAACTTAGTCTATTCTAAACCACTAGTTCCACACTTTGTTTACACAAAAGAAAATTATATTTTGTTCAATTTTGAATGTTTTAATAGCAGGTGTACCAAATTATATATCTTATAGTTTTATTCATATATATATATAGATTAAAAGAATTTTTAATAACAATGTGTCCTGAAGCAATAAACATAGTATTAAAGTCTTATTTGATCGCTTCAGAAGAACATTGCAGTCGCTGCGAACATTTATATGAATTAAAACAAGTTGGTGCAAATGATCAGCAAAAACATGGATAAGATTAAGACTATGGTTTGAAGATGTGTTCTGAACAACAACATTGCATGATCGTCTTACGAATTGTTAATGATTCATCGAGAAGATAAAATGATTTTATCTAATAAATAGAAATGAATGTTTTAAATGACATCTTTTCTAGTTCACTAGAAATCAAGTTATCTCTTCTGAGATATTATGTTTCATATTTTGGTTGGAAGTTCATGTCTAGAAAATAAATAAAAGACTAAAAAAAATTGAAGCACAAGCCTTAGTAACAAAGAGTTATGATGGTAAACAAAATTGGCTCGAAATTTTGCCTGCAGATATATCCAATTGTCATGAGAATTTCCTGAAAGTTTCAACATCAGCAAATTTGTCCTTCTCGAAATATTGATATTTTAGATAAATTCATCTATGACGCTCTTGCTGTAGTAAATGATTGCGTTCGGAAAACTGTTTTTTTTTGATAAAGATACTTGTCCTATTGTTGGAAATATCAAAGTATTCTAACGAACATTAGATGTATCCAAAGACAAAATATCAGGTAACAATTCTTTATTTCGATTTGTTTGGAAAATATCATGTTATAGGTAAAATCTTTACTAAAAAAAGCCATAGACCTTCATCATGAAACTAAAAGTAAGAATGTGTTGAAGATCTTTTTAATCCTATAAAAATCTATTCATAGCCACAATATAAAATCGAATATTCTAGAACAACTCAGAATATACTCTCGTTAGAATGTAGATGGATATTGATGTGGGAGTGAAGATGAGAGTGAAGGACAAACACCCACACCCTCTTATTTTATTCTATTTGTCTTTATTTTTGCATAAGAAAAATATTCTTGTAAAGAAGAATTCGAACATTTTGTTTCACCACGTAATTTTTATTTATTTATTTTGGTACAATTAATTCATGTAGCATCTCTTATGAAATTGTGTGTTACTCGTTGTAAAGATTCATAATTCATGTAAAGAAAGCACATTATTTTGTAGACACTTTTTAGGGTGTGGGTGTGGTTTTGATGTAAATATCACCTTCGTCCATATCTGCATACAGGGGACACCCACACTCTCAAATCGTGCATGACTTTCATTAAGAAATATTATTGTCTGAAGTTAACCATACAAAATAAACATATATCTTGATTACTTTGAAGACAAACAAACATTATGATCATTTGTTTAATGTTTTCTCATAGATATCACAGAGAATGCTGTCAAACTAATAAATTTAATATATGAGCTGTCCACATCGTGCACTGATAAGGATATATTCAAATTTAAATGTATTTCTAGTGAAAGATACAATGTTCACAATTCGAAATTTTAGCAGTACTTATTTTTTCATTTCTCATTATACTTGGATAGAGTTCGTTGAGCTACATAAAAAAAAGTATTGTTCAAATATAAAAGTAAAATAGATCTCAACTTCTGATTTTCATAAAAATTTCTTATTTTATATTTGAAAAGTCTGTTCTCTCCATATTACTCGACGTCCTTTATCCAACTATGACAAAAAAACCTAATAAATACTGTTAACATTTCGAAATATGGACATGAATTGGAAATACTTTCAAATTTGAATATTTTAGCCTGTGCTCGCTATGGATCCATCATTTGCTAAATTTGTTAGTATGGTAATGAGAATAATAATTTAACCTGAACATGATCAATCGTCTTGTGTACTAGTCCAAAAAGATTCATTATATATTAAAAATTGATTGAAAACAGAGCAATTGATATGTACCAAACAATCACTAAAAGAAAAGCATAAATCATCAACAATGATTCTATTTCCTTATTTTACACATCTCAATCTGAAGAAACATCAAATATGAATCGCTCGCAATAGTAACAAACTTTGATTAAGATTTTTCTTTATTATAAGCATAACTTTTTTTGTTAAATATTTATCAATAAAACGAGCAGTAGTTTGTCAAAGTTAAATATATTTGGATGATATTGATAAGTTGAAATCCAACAATTATAAACAAAGATTATGATTATTTTGATATCATTTTTAGTTACTTATCTATGATTTGAACTTAGTTTTTCTTCTTTAATAGAGAATTACTAAAACATGTTCTTATGTGATGTATAAAGTCAATTTTATGTTTCAATTTATCAAAAACATTGTTCGGTTTCATAATGTGCTTTATGTTTCAAATAAAACTATTTGCTGTAATTTGTCGGGTCATAATAAATCAATAGTATATGTTGCTATGAACAAGAAAGGAAAGGAAAGAATAGTCTTTTCGACAGATTAACGTATACAACTGTAGAAATCAATACATTCGGGCAATCGAGACTGTTTAATAATTCTTTTTCTCGTATATATTGAATTATCATGATAACGACAATTTTAGAGTTAGTTATTATCAGAAACAAAATAAATTAAGTATACAAAAAACTAGAACAAGTACTATATAAAACTAAGTGATGACATCATTCTTGTAATTGCAACATTGATCTTTACGAACCGTGTACATTATTTTCGTGTTTCATGCACTTTGATATGTTCATTATTGACTTGTTCAATTCTGTAAAAGGAGTTACAGTTTAGATAATGTACTATGTATAGGAAAAAAAGAAAAACATAAAACAAACATTTTTCAGAAAGAAAAATGTATCTTCTCGATGGAATCGCATTTTTTTGTGAATGGTCATGTTTTATTCAATTTTATTTCTTGAAAATTGAACTAAAGGTTCTCAGAATAAGAAAATCCAGTATGACCCCTAAAAAAGTCAATCAAGGAAAAGCATTTTATGTACAATCTCTGTACTTATCAAAACATATGACAAAAACAATAACATATCCCAACGAAACTGGAATGTTCCTATAAATCAGTCAATTAATTTCTTATATAGCATATTTATTCATACAATAGAAAGCATTTCGTTTTTGAGCATTAATGAACGACAAGGTATTCTCCTCTTATTATGTGAAATTTAGATAAAACGTGAACAATTTTCAGCATATTTTCGATCTAATATTATACTTCAATAAGAATTAATGTTTAAAAAGAAGAGTAGATCTGATGATCATTGAATTAATAAATATTTACTATTGTTACATTCAGTAGAATAAAGATTTATCTCAACTATTGAATTTACTTCTAAGCAAAGCTTTTCAGTTTCCGAAATAACTAACAATTACATTGCAATTATACAGATGCTATAATACTTCAGTTCAACCGTTGGATTCACTGATGAGTTATAGTTAGTAACTTGATAAATGATTATGTCGTTAAAGAATTCTTATCATAAAACTTCTTTTCAACTACCTTGTTTATTGTATAGTAAACATTATAGTGAGTCAACTCATAAGCGAACCTGTTATCAATAAAAAATTCGAAAAAAGACTCTGTTCTGCTCTTTTACTTGTATCGAAGCATTGGTTTGAAGTTGATGATACAATGGACCATGTGATCAGAAATGAATTATACTCACAAAAACCATCTTCAATTGTCTAGTTCATTTCCAAGCAAAAGGTTGACTATTGATAATGTCATGAATGATCACATCTCCAAAGAATTCTTTCTATAAAAACTCTGTTCAATTATTTTCCTTGAAATCGATCAAAAATAAGTATCATGGATGCTACGATCGATAGCTAATTAGAAATGAACACTTCATAGCAACAATCTGTAAAAATATTTTAGTAAACTCAAAAAAAAAGTGTGCAGTTGATGATGTGATTGGAACTCATATTGAATATGAATTATTTTCATAAATGATCTGTTAAACAATCACAATAACGTTTAATTATACCGTTCTCACTTTGAAGGATATTTAATTTTATTCATAGATTCCACTTGACAACACATGAATTATATAATCAAGATAATGTTCAGCTATTTCTTTTATTTTTGTATCCAAGGTTTAGATTTACAATAGGATCAATGATTACAAAACAAATGTGTTATTGAATCAAAAATCGGTTGAATTATTTTTTTTTATTTCGAATAAAATATTTCAAATTAACAGTTTAATCGAACACTACCTTTCAGATGAATTTCTCTAACGAAGACTCTGTTCAACTATCTTACTTACTTAGAACAAAACATTTGCAGTGAGTAGTATGCCCAATGATTATGTCGCTAAATAATAACAATTACCGCACTTGTAGCAAGTATTTCTTACCTCATCTACTTATCAAATTCAAACTCAAGCTTTCTAGTTGACAATAGAATATACAATGGTATAAAAAATGAATAGGTTTGAGAAACTTTTTATTCAAATACTTCTTTCATTTTGAAGCGAAGATTTCGAATTGGTAACAAGATTTGTTTGTGACATGGTAGAAAAAATGAATTTCAGGAACACTTTGTTCAAATATTTCGATCCTTTTTTTAATGCAATAATAGTCAATTATTAATATGACTGATCTGGCATTACAAGGTTGTCGGTGTGGGTGGAGTGTGTGGATGTGGATGTGTGAGTTTCAGAGAAGACTTGACCTACACCCAGCCCTACCTACACTCAATCATTAACTTTGCATCCAGACTCACATCCATACCCTCATCCAAGATTTAGATACTTACGATATAGCTGTCTCTTTGGCATTTAGTTTTTGAAATAAAATTCCTATTAATTAAGGATTATCTCCAGCACTTTCAGCAAAACTATATGAAACATCTTGTTCAATACTTGTTGATAAAAAATTGTCAAAAGTAAGAAGATCACTATAGCTTTTCTTAATCTTTTTAAAGTCATTATTATATCACAACGGCGCAGAGAGAAACAATTTTAATCATTCATTTCGTTGGAGGTCATCAAGAAGTTTTTGATAAGCCATTGTTCTGGAATGACGAAGACCATAATTACATCTAGTAATGTTTACAGCTTGTTCAGCATGCTTAATGGCTTCTTTATATTGACAGAGACCTTTGAAAGCCATCGCCATGTTAGCATTCAAGATGGCTAGTGATGTATGATTGGGTGGGAGAAATTTCTGCCAGATTGAAAGAGTTTTTTCATAATATGACAATGCAGTCAAATAATCTCCCTTCGAACGATGCATCTCACCAATATTATTATAAGCGGTAGCGATCAATGATTGATTATATGGATGAGATGTCTCTTTCATTTCAAGTGTCTTCTGATAGTATGAGAGAGCCGTCGAATAATCGTCTGTCGATTGATATATGAGAGCGATATTGTTGTAAGTATTTGCTAGATCTGCATGATTTGGTGGAAGTGATTTCTGTTGGATATCAAGTGCCTTTCTATAATATGAGAGTGCAGATGGATAATTGTTCATTGAGTCATACACAGAACCAATCTTATTGTAGTTGTACGCCAGGCTTGGATGATTGAATGGCAAAGATTTTTGTTCAATTTTAAGTGCTTTTTCATAATATGAAAGTGCAGTTGAATAATCTTCTATTGATTCATGTAGTGAACCGATCTCACTGTATGTTTTAGCTATAGATGGATGATCCGAAGGAAAGGAACGCTGCTTAATTCCAAGCGCCTTTTCATAGTATGATAATGCAATTGGGTAATTTTGCAACATATGATATATTGCGGCAATGCAGCTGTAAGTATTAGCTATTGATGGATGACTGGGTTGAAGAGATTTCAGTTCAATATCAAGTGTCTTCTCATAATATGAAAGTGCCGTCGAACTATCGCCTAACATTCGATAGCCCTCTCCCATATTCTTGTAAGTATTAGCCAGATTTGGATGATCAGGTGGTAAGGTCTTTTGCTGAATTTCAAGCCCTTTTTTATGATAAGACAATGCAGTGGAGTAGTCTCCCATATAACCATATATTGACCCAATCTGTTCATAAGTAGCAGCTAGATTTGGATGATTAGCTGGAAGAGATTTATGTTCAATTTTGAGTGTCTGTTTATAATACGAGAGTGCGGCTGGATAGTTTCCCATCGAGTTATGTACTGCTCCAATGTTACCGTAAGTAATGGCTAATGAGGGATCATCTGTAGGAAAAAATGTCTTCTGGATTTCAAGTGCCATTTGATAATATGAGAGTGCTATCGAATAATTACCCATTATATCATTTATTGAACCAATATTATTATATGTGGTAATCAGTTCTGGGTGATTGTGTGGAAGAAATTTGCGCTGCATTTCAAGTGTTTTTTGAAAGTATGCCAGTGCATTGGGATTATCTCCTATCCCTCGGTATGCTACAGCTATGTCATGATAGATGGCTGAGTCTATAACAAACTGTTCATTACTGTTCGCTGTCGAACTTTTCTCTCGTATTAAGTTGAATATTTCTAATGCTTTATTAAATTTACCCATGGTAGTCATTAATACAGCCATACGATGCCATCCGTTCTTTTGTTGATGTTCCTTTCGTATATGATCAGTTAATTGTTTTAATTGTTGATCATTATCATTGGTCAATGTCAAATTCCCTTGCCATAAACGATCTTTAATTTTTTTGATTTTACCAATGCGAAACACCGTATGCATTGAAAAAAGAATTTCTTTTTCTGAATCGGAGTATTGACTAGTATTGTCTAATGAAGCAAATGATACTGTGGATATCAATGGATCGATTTCAATTTGAAATAAAATTCCTATTAATTGAGGATTATCTCCAGCACTTTCAGCAAAACTATATGAAACATCTTGATCAATACTTGTTGATAAAAAATTGTTAAAAGAAAGAAGACCACCTTCGCTTTTTTTAATCTTTTCAAAGTCATCATTAGACATTCCTTGACCTCGATAAATAATCATCTTTGACGTTTGATTTGCTTCTTTGTGTAGTTGTTCGATTTGTCGATGAAGATCTTGAATGAAAAATCCCATTTTAATAATAACATCGATTTCTTGTGTTCTCAAAGCTTTGTTCAGTATTGCATAAATAAAGGGTTCTTTTGTATACCACCAAATTGGTGAATGATGTTCATATAATCGTTCAAAATCACGTATTTTATTTGACTGAGCATCATTATCAGCATAATGAGTGCAACAGAAATCGACAAATTCTTTCTTAGCTACTTTATTATGTTTAATGTCGAGAATAATTTCTTTGAGAATTTGTGAATACATAAATGATTGATCGAGTTCATCGAGATTCGTAAAAGAACTTGTAGGAACAACACTAAGTGATATCAAAGTCATCTCATACTGACGAATATTTCTTCGAAGTAAATCACAAATAGACTCAATTTTGTTAAATATTCCTTTCACATTTTTATAATCATCTATCCATGATTGATGCTCTGTCGATTGACTACAAATAATATAGATTGAGTGTAGCTGAGCAACGTTTCCAATTAGAGATACAATTTGTTGACTAAGTGTATTTGAAATAATCATAAATACTTTTTCATCTTCGATATCAGTAAGAAAATCAACACATTTGTCAACATCACTAAATATTTTGATTGAATTGACCACCTGTCGAAGGTTGGTAATGGAATTTCTTGTGCCTTCAGAAAATTCATTAATGTTTGAATCTAACCAAATAATAATAAAATTCTCGATTATTCGAGGTTGTACCAGTCGCGATGTATTAGCTGTGCTTTCTATCATTCGATTGATGTTTGTTGAAGATTCAAACAGTGCGTTTGCCATGTCGATAATAGTATTAATTAAGCAGGAAATTTGTATAAATTATTAAAATGAAAATGTAATACAAAATTTTGATTTATCTATGAAAAAAAAAATCTATCAATTGAACATCAAATGTAAGGACATTTTTGTATCAATTTACCTATTAGTTCCTATTAGTCTCTAGTTCTATAAATTTCTCGAAAAATTTTTTTTTTTGTTAAATAACTTCTGTCAGAACAGATCTCCTTACTTCGGTCGCTTCTATTGACACACGTAATCGAAAAAAAAAGAAAAAAAAAACTAATGCTGTAAGACATATAATCAAAATTGTTTCTTATTCTTTTCGTGCGAGTTTGACATCCGTTAAGAATTGGAAGAAGTTGATGTTTATTCCGTCATTTTCTTTATAGAATATTTTTTTTACACAGATTGAAAAGATAGATTTTGAGGTTAACTTTATCGAACAAAAATATTCTCTTTCTGGAACAGAAATAAATTACGAACGTGACATAACGCGAACAAAGAACAGCGAGAAAAATATAACACATTAGTCTAATAAAATGCAAGTACAATATAGATAAAGTTTTTTCTTTAGTACCAAAAAATCGAGTAATTGTTGTGTATAAAGATATAAAAACAGCACTTCAGTCTAAAATTGTTTTATCTGATTCATGAATAAAAGAACAAGTGTGCTGCATTTAAATAAAAACCTATTTGTTTCTCTTCTTATTCAAATAATAATGGTATTTTTCGTTGCATAGGAACGTTTAGTTAGTAATTACTGTTCGATAACATAGAGAACTATTTGTTTAACGGTGGTCATTAATATGAACATAAATCGAAAGTTCTAATTTAATTGTTTTTGTATGATATAATACAAAATGTCCTCAGAGAAACAATTCTTCTATACTTCCTTGGTTTTTTTCCAACTTCATGTTATTTGTTCTTGTAAATATTTACCATTTCTTATTCGGACTGCACAGATGACTGTTTCTAGAATAATAGAATATTAAGACTATTCAAATCTAATAAATGATGTTTCTTTGTTATACAGACTTTGTTTCTTCTTTAATAATATTCAAAAAAGGTTTTAATATATATGTCATGGTAGAAAAGTATCAAAATGGAATGTAATAGCAGAATTCAATGACATTTACCTTTTTTCCAGCTTGGAATTACCATTTGGGATATTATCGAACGGATGTATCATCCTTTCTTCAATGTGATTTAATTTTCTTCTGAACATTACACATCACGATAGAATTTCATGGCTTCCACTAGACTGTATTCTTTCTATTTTCTGCATGACGATAGAAACTTCCTTCATTGTCACATTTTGCGTAAGATATTGCACAATCTTTAATTACATGCACAACTTTCGAACAGATCCTCCATTCATCTTGCTTATCCCTCCATTAAGTTGAAGAATGACCCTCTGCAAACTGGCAATAAAAATCTCGCTCCAACAGTAATATGCCATAAAGATAGATATCCTATATGGATCATTTTGTCGAAGCAGATACTTACTCAAATTTCGATAGAATGACAACAAACTTCAACAAAATATGAGTGCACATTAATACTATTGTTGATTACTCTGCATAGCACGCATGAAATTGTTATTCTTTACAAAACCATTATCAATTGCTACCATTGAGTGTTGCCTTACCTGACTATTGACTCAGTACTGTGTGTTGGAAGTTGGAAAAAACCCACTAACAAAAATTAACAGAGTGCACCATTCTGTAGTTGTTTATCGAACTTATCTGTGCAAATGAAAAGAGAACCTCAAGTGCATCTAATTTGAATACGGTTTTTCAGACAGAAGCTTATACTTCAATTAAGTTTTGCTTTTGCTCTGTAGACGACTAACTGTATTGAGAAAAAACACGCTCTAGTCTTGTTAGTTAGTTACTCGCCAACACTACACATATGAGTTGACTCAAACAGTAAAATATGTGATGATGAGGCGGATAGATTCTTTTTTGACGCTCTACAAGGTATGGGCTCTTTTTCTTTTCTGTTTATTTGTAACCGTCATTTTCAAATTTCCTTGTTCTGTATTCGACAGGATTCATAATAAAGTTGTTCATTGGCTTCGTCAAAACTCTTTGGAAAAGTATGAGCACAAGTAGTCTTTAGATTTGAATAGCTGATCTCTTGATTCACATGCATACCAGTGAAGATATTTTATGAATATCGGAGGCAATACGTGAACGTCAATTTCAAGGATCCGAGAGGGTGTGTGTGTGTGGGTGTAGTTCCATTCTTCATTCTCACCAACAGCCACACACATCTACATCCACACCCTAGTTCGTGGTGTATCAGTTGTATTCACATAAGATTATTAATATTCTTCGGAGATATACTTTGCAAATAATTTAATTGTACATTGATTTCATTAGTAACATATGCAAAATAAGGCATAATTATAGTTTTCTTTGGTCTATCTTACTAAAGTTGAGAGCCAAAAGGGACGAAATTAATGATTATATATAACTCTCTCGAACTACAATATCGTTAAATTGCCAATGTTTCTTATATGATCTTTCATAATTACACCAACTGTTTTTCTAGTTTCCAGCTGCGTCGAGCTCTACAAACTGGGATATCTCACATTCAAAACAGTGATTCACATTTGGACACCTTCCCTCGTTAGTGCTAGGATATGACCAATTATAAATAAGCCGAAACCTTTTTTGATTGGCTTCTACCAAATTCATTGACCGTTACGATGCCAATACTGCGATGCAGTTGTAAAAAAAGAGGCGACATGGTCCCTCACGACACACACATCTAACCCACAGCCACACCCCTTCTAGGCCCATTCCTGCTGCTTGTGAGTTCGCCTAATATAAATATTCCATTGAAAACTTCCAATCGTAAATAGCATGCTTTAGGTTGAACATTTTGGTGGTTCTTTTCGAATATACATCATACATTGGAGAGCACCAGTGAATGTATGAAAAATCACACATAGATCAAGGCCTGTAAAATCTAAGAATATTCGAACAAGCTTCATCTAATGAATATAATACCGAAGGAATTGATGTCAATTTTGGAAATCCAAAATTGAGAAATTGACTGACTTTTCTTTGATGTATGCTAAATTTCGTCGAAGTCTGAATATAATGCTATGAGAAATTTGCTTTTACTGATTGTTCATTTATTTCTTCAGGAAATATCATGATGTCGATACACTATTTCAAAGCTAGTGGGATTAGTTTTGCAATGATCTCATCATTATTTAGGGAAGTTTACTTTATTTTTTTCATATCTTAAAATCGAACATTCCGTGAGTTGATTTTCAGATAGCTGTGTATCTCAATGGAAAACAGAAATGAGATTATAGAGTCACATTGTATCTGGCTCTCTTTTTGGTTTAGGAAATCGGGGTGTGGGTGTGTGGGCTTAAAGTGAACTGATACCCACCCACAGCCATAGCCATAGGCACACACCCACACTCGCTCAAGTCACACAAATGGCTTAATATCAAAATCTAACCACATCAGTTAAATGTGGACAATGATTTTAATCTTCAATTGGACCATGTTGTAGCTACGGCTAATCTGCCAGCAGAAAACAATGAAATCGTGTTAGCTGAACGAAGTGAAGTGAAACACAGCACGGGCAGAATTACTCTGACAATTGTAATCATTACTGCGATGGTTGCCGGCCTAATGTCTCTCGAAGTCTAAAAATTAGTCCAAGGGCAAAAAAACGCTTTTGTCAATATGGCCTTGCCCGTCTTCAAGTTTACCGAACCTGTGCCGGTCAAATGAAAAAAGGTAGACATGTTCTATTTGACTAAGGAACTCAAGAAATCGGTGACTTTTTTTTGCAGTATCTCGAGTATGAGTTTACTTTGTAGGATCGATTTGAAGTGTATGGTAATATGACATTGGAACAGTTTATGGAATAATTCAAAGTAAACAATCCAATCATCTATCTTTCAACAATCGATTCTTTGAAATTCTTCCAATTATTTGTCTATAGAAAGAATACTAACTGTGGCCAACTTTGATAAGCATACAACCACACCTAATCCATTGTGATTTTCTTATGAATCAATAGAACAGAGCAAATGACATGAAACGTAGTTATTACTTGCATACTAATCTGGATAATTTTTTTGATTTCGCCCTTCAATAGATAACAGAAATATATGAAAGAGTTCCGAAGGCATCAATATCGGATCATGTTCGTTCATTGAGTGTCGAAATAATATGTGAGAATCTCGAAGAAAATGAGATAGAAGATGTGTCCAATGTCATGTATATATCTTGGTGAGTACAATTTCAAGCTAAAAATTGAAAAGACTCTCGATTGATATTTCTATTATGAGCCACTTTAGGTGGCATCATGCATACTGTATCACAAGTATGATACAATCATCAGTGATTAACGTTGCATTACAGCTAGTATGTTTGAGAAATATAATAAAACTTCACAATGATTATTATTTTATCGGACACATAACGTCAACGGATATATTCATCAATGTGCAGACGAAGTTCGAATCAATTGGAGTTTGTGTTTAGAAGCTAAGATTTCTATGAGAGCGCACATTTATCAGAACCTTTTGCCATCAACATTGTCCACCAGATCTTTTTATTTCGTTGATCAGCACCAACTCCGACCTACAAGACAAATGATACCAAATGTGTACGAAAAGTATTGCACGCAAGTTAAAATATCAAACGACCATGTAATTGGGTGTGAGTACCTGATTATACTTGGGATTGAGAATGCTGGCACGGTGCTTGGGCGATTTCATCCATTGATTGATAGTGTTCTGGGCAGAGCGGTCAGCATTCAAGGCAATATTTTCAGCAGCTGCACCATTCCAAGGATATTTGTTTCTGAGTATACGATTCTGTTTATGCATAGAAACACTTCGATCGTTATGAGATTGTTATCAGCAATAGATAGGGATATGTATACGTACTTTTAAGTCTCTATTACTGCCGTGAATCAGTTTTTTCTTCTTGCTCATCCACTTGGAATGTTGTAATGCTGCTGCATTAAGCTTCTTGGAGAGACATAATGGTTGAAGTCGATAATTTCGTCGTACTAGTTCAATGAGGAAAAAAAATGGAGACAAAACAATATATCGAATCGATCATGAAATATCTATAGAACTCATGAGAACACTCTATACTTACTTCGGTTGAGAGCTTTGATGAAGTCTCGATGAATCTGACTGAGCTCGACCGCTGTTAATGTTAGGATAAGACATAGAAAGATGATTCGAACTAGCGACATGTTCTATTGCGCTATTAGCTAAAGTAATGAGATGTGATAGATGAAGGCTAGAAAAAAAAATCTAAAAAGTGAAGTCAGAAAAATAGAAGATGTCTTGTTCCCAAAGAAATGTTATTTCACTGGATAATATAGACAATAAGGTATATGTTTCGTTGTTGAACATATCATACAAATATTTCCAGTGAAATTTAATATTTCATGCACAATGTCTTCTCGATAAAATCAGGTCAATGGCTAGATTTTTTTGGTTCTTTCGTTGTGTTATCCAAACGTGGTAAAAATTGAGACATGGCTGTTGACGAGATATATTCATTGACAGTTGGAATGATTTCAAGAAAATCGAAATTCAAATCGTATCAAAACTTGATAAAAATGCAGCGAAAAGCATCACAGTGGCAGAACAATGGTTATCATTCATAGCTCTTTCAGTCTGACCGTTGCCAAAAAGTTTAATAAATAATTTTGAACTTCGAAACAAAATTGTCGATGGTTTGATTTTCATTGAAGGATATCTCCTAGAAATTGTGTAAATTTACTTATAGTCTATACACTTGAACATGAAGTACTATGAATTTACCTTATCTTAGTTGAGAAAAGATCCCAGTTGCATGATTCTTTATTGAAAAATTCTTCATCACGTCGTAGCGCTGTGCTGTTGCACGTTGCTATAAGTTTTATCAATGCATCAAACAAACAAATGTCTCTGTCCTGGTTGCCTTCTCTTCTAGCTACTGAAGGCATCTAATGCAGACATTTAAGATTAAATTGAGGAAAGGTTATCGAAAGCAATCATTGCTTCCAAGTTGCCATACATACTTCGTTTCTCTTTAGATCAACGTATCATTTTTCCTCGACCTATGCTATTCTTGTTTTATCTTAGTAGACAATTGTTATTTGCTGCTTTCAATGTTGTTTCCTCGCATTTTAACAGTAAGGTTTTTTGATTCCGTTTGAGAAAGGTGGCATTAAGTATTTGAAAATAATTTTATCTCTTTCTTTATTAATTAAATAACAATATATAATATGATGATTTATTAGACAAATGTAAAATACGTAATTCGATAATTTATTAATTAAATAGACTTACAATGTAATAATTGACGTTCCCAACGTCAAATGTTCTTCTATAGAGTGAAAAAATTGTATCTAAAATAATATAAACATCGAATTCTTTAACGTTCTTTTTTTTCTTTCATTGGACTCTATTTAATACTGGTATGAACAAGACGATAAAAACTGGTACGTGAAAGTTTAACTTTCTTCATCTGTACCAGTATTAAATGAAATCTCGAGGGTGAAGTGAAGATGATCATCGTCATCTTCGCTCTCACTCTAACCACCACCCCCTCAAGAGTGGATTCAGTCGAGGATCAAGCGAGTCGTGGCGATGAGCGTTACTTGTTCAATAAGGCATTGCCTGATTTAAATGAAAGAATCGATAAAACTGTTTTGAAATGAAATTTGGTGGATAATAATTTAATAATAATGACATCTTAACACAGATACGTTTAGAATTAAAATCATCTACATCGAAGCAGAGATGTGCTGCCCGTAATAGGGCAGCATATAGAATATCACGATGTAGATGATCTGAGGGTGTGGGTGTTGTTGATGTGTACGTTTTCTATTCACACCCACACTCCACATCCTCACCTAGACCTAGACCCACACCCTTTATGTTGTAAGTAGTATTCGACAATGTAGCTGATAATTTATTTGTCCGAGTTCGAACAATTAATAATGTAGATATCCAGTTGGAATGTTACGTGATATGGGTTGGACTGTGGCAGGATTACTATACATTTATTGGGATTACAAAGACATGGCATTCTGTTGTCTTGACTGGCATGATTACTGTTTGAATGATTCATGAAAATAAATAGTGTCGCTGTGAGAAAATGTTCTCTTAAAGTTAGTTGACCTCAAAGAAGACATTGTTTGCCATTCGAATTAATTGCAAAATACTCTGGATTCATTATGTAATTGAATTCATCTTATTCGAACTTAATATATTTAAATTGAGTAGTTATTTTCAATGAGAATGGGTTTCATTTTTGGATTAGCGAGGCATGTACTTCTATAAAATCGGTATCTTTTCGTAGGTGTTATAGTCAAAGTCATTCGTCAAAAGAAATCAAGCATTGTTGAGTTCGTGTCATAGACCAATTTATGGTTATTTTATTTGCCATAGGTAGCTTCTCTTGTATTACAGCTGACTAAATCAATTCAATTCATGACTTCGATTGATTCGATTGAACAAACAGCAGTACTTTAGACCTGTCAATTCAATTCAAATAATAAATAGACTGTTCATTTTGATGATGTTATGAATGCACAAACGACTATTTGAGAAAAATCAAGTAATATGATTAGTGTTACTATACTTTACTACATTATTAATTAAAGATGTCTAAACCATGATTGTGTTTCTGTATTTTGCATTTTGATTTACATAATGTTATTAACATTTTTTTTCTATCACTGCTTACATAGAGTGTGGATGTGAAGTGTGGACTCATCTTATCTTAGTGCACATCCACCTTAAAATTTAAATAAATTATTAAGATCAAATTAAATTAAATTTTATTTTATTTAAAATAAAATAAAATAGAAGACATCAATTAAGTCATGTCAAGAATAAAGATAAAGATACAGCTTTGTACAAAAAATAAAAATAAAACTACATAGACATTAAAGATCTGAAAAGAAAAGTTACTATGAGTATATTTTCAGATACTGGACTCCGCGTAATAGACGTTTGACATAGTGTTAGATTGGTTCTGTGAACAACCATAATCTTGATACGTCGTTCGATAAGGATTGTATGGTCCGTAGCTTTGCCACCATTCTATAAATATCGAATAGAAGTATTTTTATGATTGAAGAAACAGATACTTACGTTTCTTGATCGATGGTTGATATGAATGACTTGATCATTGATCATTTGAAGATGTACCACTGTTGGACATTGATTATTGTGGAGTGAGATAGGTCGTTACCACCTCGTGAGGAACAGTGAGTTCTTGATGAATAACTTGACCATTTGGTCCGATTTCGATGTATTTTAGTAATTAACTGTTTTGATTATAACTAATGTCCATGATCGATCGTTTATTCAATAGAATGAAGTTAAAATCTAAAAATTGAAGTAAAAGATCCTTTTTTTAAAGAGAACCTTTAGGATATGAAAAGAGATCCATAGTCGTTGTTAAATGTCTATTATTTGACTCACCAGTCCTACTCACAGTTATATAATCTGATGAATATTAAAACAATGAAGAAATTGATCAATGCTTATGTAAACAGCACCGTAACAGCAAAACAACTTTCTTCATCCCTATTTATATGGAATGCTACATTCAATGGGTGTATGATTTGCTTGAAGAGTCAAGAATATTCAAGATTGCCATAGAATGATCGAGAATAATCGACCAAAGCATATGTGGTGATAGGTCATTTTTTTGCTTTTCTCTTAGTCCGTTCCATGACGACGTAAATAGGTAACAGAAATAATATTACACGTTTCTTTGAATATTCGAGACTCGAAACAAGCCAACATGGTTAACAGTTGTTACCGATTGGTAGATAATTCTTTTTTTCTTTCTTTCTCTAAGCCGTGTTTATAACAATGACATGAGACGAGAAAAAACCGATCAGATTCATCACCAACACGGTAGATTTAGTGTCTTTAATTGAGATTGATGTTTGATCGATTGCATCCACGCTCCATTTTACTCTATGTTGACAACAGACAAAACCACTTACACGTGTTAGAATTGACCTCTTTCGACAAGATAAAGATCAAATGAGCACTGGTACGAATCATATTCGTGAGTTTCTTTGCACAAGGAGCGTAATATCTGTGTTGCATTAGCCGAATTTCAATAGATTTTATTGATTCACACACATTAATTGCACCGAATATCTATTTTCTTGGCAAATCACGGAAAAATGTTTATAGCAATAGATTTCAATTGGGTGAAAATTATTTTGGAAGCCATAATTTTTCTGCGAAAAAAAGCTTTACAATCTGCAATGGAACGACAATGAGGTTGAGAGAAGCGTTGTTAAGCTTGAAGACATTATCAATCCATAGATCTTCACAGTTTCCATTCATGAAATCCCACACCTAAGGGTGAGAATAAGCCTGTATGAGAAGAAATTTAATATTACTATTTCTGCATAGACGGCTGAATAACAGATGAGCAGACGTTGATGACTGTCCACTAGAGAAAATTTAAGTTTATGGAAAAAAAATTCATTTCATTTATCCTATATTGAAACAAATAGTTCGAACAGAAATGGCGAGGAAGGTAATCTCATCATCCTGAATTATACCTAGCCTCATCTCTCTCGATTTACCTTCAAACATGTGATAATAACAGAGAATCACTTCTATTGGTTGTGTTATCAAACCAATATCTCAACACATCTATTCATTAGCAATAAAGAAGAACATTATTGTCAAGATTCGGTGTTAATCCACTACTTATGTGTTCGAATTGAAATTCGACATCAGACAAACTAATTTACTTTACAGTCCAAGAGAAATACTGGTCGATCATAGCAAGATAATCTCTACTGATTTCACTTAATGCTCGAATGCTAGGGTGTGGTTGTAGGCATGGGTGTGGATGAGGGTGATGATGGGGTTGTGGATGTAGGTGTTATAGAAGCAAAGCAACATCTACACACACTCCTTCGCACCTACACCCGTCTACATCTATCCCCAAACCTGCATCCGCCCTCATCCACATCCAGACCCCACCATAGCCGCAGCTACAACCACACCCACACCCTTCATACTCTAGTTGTGGGAAAATCTATGATGGAGAAACAGAAGTTGGAATAGAAACAAGAATGAAGCAACATAATAAAGCAATAAAAATGAATAAAAAGGAATCACCATTTGAAATCGTACAACATCATTATAAAATTAACCACAAATGTAAGTTCAATACAAATGAAGCCTATGTGACAGACAAAGAAAGAAACTGGAAAAAGAGACGAATTAAAAAACCATTTAATCAAATATTAACCAATCAATTCATAGAAGACATGGCATCTGTCAAGCTTGGTAATCACTTCTGCACGTGACGACATCTTCAATTAAGAACAAAATAAGAAAGAAACAAGTACGCAAACACAAAAATTAGGGTGTTGGTGTAAATCTTCTTTTCACTCACTTGCCCACATCCACACCCACACTTCACACTCAATACACCAATTTCTCATTGTTGAAATTATCTGTAAAAACATCATATGAAATTTAGTTTGCATTCTTTTTGGTCTTATTATATAGTTTCATTTTCAACTGTACTAGCTCTTTGACAAATGTCCTATAAAAATTATTCTCTACACGTTCCAATAAATAGATGTTGAGGGCGGGTATGGGTGTTGGTTAGGATCTACTCTTCAATAGAACCCACTGCTCCACACCCAACCAGGTCCGAATCTAACAAATAAAAACTTGCTGTGCATATTTTCTTCTAGGTGTAGGTGTACACGTGTTGAAGAGACATAAACGTATATTGCAACAAAAGTATACGGACATAAAAGAGAAGTTTTTCTCTCCTTCACCATTGACTCTATTGATATGCGTTCAGTAATGTAATGGTATTTAGACAAAAAAAAATGAGTTGACGATAAAATCTGTCACTCAAGTGTATTGCAACTGACTTTTACACGTATAGCACTACCTTGCTAGCTTCATCATGGCCTACCCCTCATATCGGTATTTTAGAATTGAATCAAATGTATCAATTATTTATTGAATCAAATTTTAGTGAGCTCCATACGTTACACTAGCAAATACAGGTTTCAGCCGAGTAGAATATTTGTAAAGAACCAAAACAACAAAATTGTTGTCAAGTTAAAATCTGTTGAGGAAACAACTTTTGATTTTAACCATCATCCTTTTGTTTTGCGGTCTCGACAATAATCAACATCGGAAAGTACAATTAGTAGTACCAAAAACATGCATATAAAATTGTAGTATAACATATGCGAGAATGAAAAAACAAAAATAAACATCTTGATTTTTTCTTCGGAAGTTGAACAAGGCCTTTCGCCTTTCCCTTAACCTCAGCCTTTTTTTCTCGTACAAACTTGCGCTTGACCTTGAGATGAACCACTACCCGACGCACTGTAAAAGTGGAAGATTAGTTCAGATTTACTTTAACAAAAAGGAATGTTTGACTGTGCTTATTACTTACTTGCTATGGCCATTACATCGATATGTCTTTAGTCCGGAACCTCCACTTGTTCCAAGATATGTATAATTATCACATAAATCATCTGCATTGTAAGTATCCCATTGAGGAACTTCCAATTGTTTGTGCCGTGGATAAACCCAAAAATTATTGTCACGATTAGGATTGCCATGGTAAAATATTCCGGACTTCGATGTTGTTCCCTAAAAATCAATAAGGATTCTAGATAAATATGTAGGCTATTGTCAGGAAATAAGCTTGATAATAAGAACGATTAAACAGAACACAATACAAGTTGCTTGTATTATTGCTTTATCAGAAAAACATGCACTATGATATTATTCGAAAAAAGTTCGAAAAAACACAAGAGAATATGAAGTAAATACGATTGCAGCTTAGTCAGCTTTCTCTTATGTGCTATTTTCATTATATTTTTTTTGTGCATTGTTTCACTTGTAAAATTTCTTCATGTTAAACAGCTTGCATTCATCGAATGTCGATTCTTTTTTGTTCACATTGGTTGAAGGCAATGTCACATATCATAATTCCAAAATAGATTCAATATTCTTCTGAATGGATCTTAATCTGAATTAGACTTCTATAGAATTTCTGTTTGCACATTTTAAAAATGTAACACAAGTTCTACTGAAAAAAAAAGAACCGTAAGTTTTTGGTCCTACGATTCGTTTCTTGTGAATAGTACAAAAGAATATAACTTCACTAATGACAACTCATATTATAAATGATGCTCGATCAATAATCGAACAATATATTATATCGTTCTCTATGATAATGAATTATGAAATATGACTTAGTTACGATGAAATAAGTGTCTGAAATTCGATAGTTGAAAAGTTAAGACATGAAAAAGTCAAAAAAAAAATTAGAAAGTGCACATTAGGATGAGACAGATAATGGTTGAAAAGTGTTAGAGAAATACATTTTTGGTTTATATTAAAATTTCTAAATTCGAATATTTCAGTATAGAGAAGATTTTACGAATGTAAGCGACCCGCAGAGAATATCACAAACTAAAACTCCGTCACTTGGTTCTCTCAAAAAACACCGTGGTATATGGTCATAAATTAAGCTATGTTTCTGTAATCGTTGATCAATCTGCGACAGACAAGATAGCTCTCTGATCAATACAGAAATAAATTCCTTTATACTCCGCGATTTTTTTCCAACACATTTGTCTAATCATTACACACAACTTGACAAGTATCAAAACATCAGGTATCAGCACTAATATACCATACCCTAAAATGAGAAAGTTGATTTAGATTATTTTTTAGAAAAAGTCGTGTTTTTATTGAGTTTATAACTTACTTGTCATGGCCATTACATCGATATGTTTTTAGGCCAGATCATCCACTTGTTCCAAGGTATGTGTAATTATCACATAAATCATCTGCGTTGTAAGTATCCCATTGAGGAACTTCCAATTGTTTGTGCCGTGGATAAACCCAAAAATTATTGTCACGATTAGGATTGCCATGATAAAATTTGCCCGACATGGCTACCTAAGCAAACATGTAAAGCTGACTTGAAATAATAATTGCACCGAAAAAATCGATTGAACATATTTTTTTGAATATCTGTTTCACGTAATATTGTCTTCAGTACTGCTTAGGATACGTAATACTTTTAAGATAGTTTTCTTTTGGCTTTTTTCCAGACGACTAACGTTAATAGTGAACAGAAAAAAAAGCTTTGGCCTAAAAAAAGTCCTCATTGATACCTATAGTTTTGAAAATCCAGGATGATTTCTGTGAACGTTTCACGAGATTTCCTCACTTGATTAGAATATTGTACACTCAAATTTTTTTGCTGATAAGTAAGATGGCCATTAGACTAGCTCAAACTTCAAATGATTAGTTTTTTCACCAAGCCTCGACCGGAATATCAAGTGTTCACGAGTACTGAGCCTTTTCGTATTTATCCTTGAGAAAACGTTCTTTCACTTTTCTCTGATATATGTCTACATCTTCAATAGAATTCATGCACTCGTCAAAGACAACTACTACTAACATTAAAAATAAAAAGGGAATAAATACAAAAACGAACAAAAAGCTCTACAAAGTTTCTGTCGACATGAAATACCTGCACAGAAAACGACGAAATTGCAAATGAAATTACTTTTACATCGTTGCTCTCTTTTTATATACTTCATTTCAATTCTTCGACGGAATTTTCAAGTGTTTCATAGACCATGCGATGACTGGGGCAAAACCCACACAACGTAAATGTAGCAACAAAACAACCAAGTAAATTTCAGCACCCAATGCCTACTGAGAAAAAGAAAAATAGAAGCTTAGAAAAAGATTTATTTTATTCTATCGCAATTCTCTCCCTCTTTTTGTTACCTGCTCTTGTAGGCACATTCCTTTCACTTGCAACGAGCGCAACTACTCTGGTAAAGAGCAAAAAAAGAACGTAGCAATGAAAGAAGAACATAATGTTATGTCAACAACATCTAGTGAAAAAAAAGAAAAAAAAGCGACAAAGAATGACTTTTTGTTCTAGATCTTTTCATTCATTATTTTTACCTATCAGCACATATTCCTTACACCTATCAGAGAATACGAATGCTCGAATTAACAGAAACTGCCCGGGTGAAAGACGTGTGACGAGAAACGATCAGATTCATTCGCTTCTTTCGCCCGAATCCTTCAGCTTTCCCTTACACTTTTGTCTTTCCAACGACTTAAGAATTATCTTCTTGCATCTTATAATCCGACAAACAGCATCATCGAAATGAGTGAAGAGTCTCCAATGAAAAGTGAGCATTTTTGACTATGTTCGTCATTGAAATGCTCACTCTTATAGTATAACAGGTTGTGCTCTTGAAGTAATTATAGACTCATCCACGAAAACTGAATACATTTGAGTTTTTGCATGATTATCATGATCATGTTTATAGCATAAAAGCACTTCAAGTTTTCTACAGACTCTTCACTTTTCAAAATGATAGAAGTTCATCGTGCTTCTGTTTTTGGTAAGAAAGTGAGCATCTCTTGAATTCAGTACAGATTTTGTAATGAAAAATGTGAATGAATACGAGATTATGTTTTCTTCCTAAATAGAGCTTGCCTAACACATATATTATTCTTCGTTATGTCGCGTATTTCATAATAAACTTGATAGATGGTTTTGTGCCTAGTTGGCAACTACAGATTCGATAGCTCTGAAAAAAAGGAAAGATCAATTCTATTCTCAACGAGATGAAGAACGCGAGCTAAATGTGTGTTAGTCTCCGACAACAGGTCATAATAGGTCGAAGTACTATATTTTTCTGTAATGTTCATGAAAGAGAAGAATAATCTTACCGAATTGTTTGATATTATCACTGCTATACTAAGCAAATTTAAATCTGATTCTATCATCTTCGACACGTATGTCATGACGTAAAATTCTGCTTGTTAGATTAGTAATGAATTCAATCGTACACTCGATGAGGAATAAATTGCAGGCCAATAAACTATAATTATTCTAGTTGAATATGGCATGATATTTTAATAATTTGATCGACAGTTTTGCATAAAAATATAATTCAGTTAAAAAAAGAACAATTGATTCTATTATTGATTTTTTTCGTATGGATCCACATGTATTACATTGTTATTTTAGTCTCATTTTGGCATATTCACTCCAACTGTCGCCAAAGTATCAATGTCAATATGCATCCGATGTAAATAAGACAAGTGATAACAGAAAGAAAAAAAAAGAAATAATAGACTAGGGAACACCCGGGATTGAACCAGGGACCTCTCGATCTGCAGTCGAATGCTCTACCACTGAGCTATATTCCCATACCAGAAATGTGTAACTTTTCATTTGAATTTCCAAATCAATATAATAATATGACATTTTTGCATTTGGTTTATCCATATAAATACTAGATGCAGAATGAATGCATTCAAACACGTTTGACAAGAAGTTTTGAGACCCGTGCATTTGTGTTTCAATGTTTATTCAAAATTTAAAGTTATTCTGACTGAATCACATTATCAGTGAATTTTATTCCCTTCTTATACATAATATAATCGATTTTATCCAAAATTGCAGAGTTATATCAAATTATTCAACGTGCTAAGGACGACCTGGCTTTTAATAAGAAAAACTATTTTCTGACACTCGTCAAGATTATGACACGATAATAACATTCTTTTAAGCTTATTATGACGGATTATCTAAAAAACAATATGTTGAATATATAATATTTCAGTTTTCAAAAGTCAAATGCATAGTGAGTACTACAAATGGTCCAAGTTTTTAATTATGTAATACAAATAAAAGACATCGCAATTATTTTGACTAAAAAAGAAATTTTGAATATTCTCACAAACACGATTGTTGGTCTCGTTCAGTATTGCTGATTGATCTATTTGACTCGAATTTGGTTTGATCGAAACGTAAGCTATGGGTAATGATGAATGGGAACGTTGAACAATGGAAATGAATTATTGAAGGTATAAGAAAACGGACGAAGCTTGAACTGTTGCCAGCATTATTTCAGAGACGAGCCACTAAAACCAAGATTGATGACTCCACTGGGAACATCGACAAAATCTTTGGAAAATGTTGACCATAAGCAAAACGATGAGCTGCCGAAGAAAACAACAGTTGCTCGTTCTTTTTATGTCAACAATTGATCAAATCGAAGGCGCTCTGGCTCATAGATTGTATTGATTAGCTTTCCAATGAAACCTTCATTATGAAATATTTGATATTGCACAGTATTGTTTGTGTAGACAGTAGGCAATGAACCGATTTCATCTTCGAACATGATTGTACAGGTACCATTCAATAGAAGCAATCTGATAAGCCGATGAAGTGATTCTCTGTGCATTTACTCTGAGTGATATCAAAAATACTGAATAGGTATCCTTGTCATCCGTATCATTGTCTGCGAGGAAAGGGTTCATCTAGGAAATAGAAGATATTACTGCCATACTTTTAATTCCTCACTTTTTTTACCCAAGTATAGGAAATAGTGCTCAAGAAATTGATGGTAAATGTCTTATTGTTGTAGAAAAATGCTTAACCAAATCGTTGAGAGTAATTTTGATCGCTAATTTGCTGTTATGATAAACACTACAAACGACGAAATTCAATCGGTGTTAATGCACAATTTCCTTCAAAGATACTCATGAGAAAAGGCTTATCAAGCAAACTTCTTACTTTGGGAAATGATAGCGAAAATCACCACAACGAGAATACTGCAAACAATATTTAATAGAGACATGCCACAAAGCAGAACAGTATTTGTGGTATGAATAACTTGTTTCTTTTGCTTCCAGATATATACGTGAGTAATACTCGACAAGACAAACGTTGGAAAACATGTGTTACAAAAACGCAGTAGTTGTGATGTTATTGGATCGGAGTTGAACGAGAGAAAAAAAACGCAAAAAAGTCTTGGCATATCATCACATCTGTTGACATTGTTTGGAGTATCGGTATAGATGTATGAATGAAAATAAGATGTGAACTCACACGAACCCCCACAAAACCTACACCCATCAACCCTAAGTTCTAAACAATCACTATTAAAAACTAAACCATAAGATCATTTATCCTCTGTTGCGCTATTGTTCATCCATTCATGTGAACTATCTAGTTTGAATGATAAAGCATCGGATCGAGATAGTTTTCGCATACTATCTAGAATCTTTGAAAAGTTACAAAACCAAAAAAAGGAATAAACTTCTTTTTACGATCTCTTGACTAACGTAAGACTTATGAATTGGAAAATTATATTTTTTTACAATAGTGGCAAAATCTGTTTTTTTTTTCTTTCTACTTTACTGCCTGTCACAAACTGATTATTCTGATGTCGGTTATGTTGATATATACTATTGTGGACATGATATATCCGTAGAGTGCTTTTTAAGAAGCTCTCGACGACAGATGTGAAAACAGCATTTATTATGACAGTTTGGGTTGTTTTTGACTTATTTGTAGTGAGTAAACAAGAAAGATCACCTTTCTAGATTTATTTTGTTTTCGATCTAAGCTCATAAAGTAGTACAATCTTCATGTTCGAAATTTTATTAGAATTAATGTCCAATAAATAACCATTCTATGGAAGAGCTAATTTCAATCTGAAAAACCGACGAAGTTGCAAAGGGCCAAAAAATACTTACAATAAATTCAATATTCATGTCATTTAAAATGAACCATACATGTCAAACCTGAAAGTTGATTGTGGGTGTGGGTGCGCGTATAATGGTAGGAACACGTGTCCCCATTCAGACTCCACACTCTTACTCTATTGAATAATTGATTAGTTGTTGTACGAATTCAACTACCCAATTATGAATTTAGCTTTATAAATATCTATAGTAGTAATCCTATAAATATTTCTCAATATTTTCCTGTCATAGAGCCTACGCTTGTTTCAAAAGTAGTTTAGGTTATACGAATTGACGAGTGTAACACCTAATGAAAGAATTCATTCAAAATTGTTGTCTCTGTCTGAAAAATCCAGTTTGTTTGTAAAGAATCGTTTTTGAAATGTGTTGTTTAAACTTGTTGATAAATGCTTTTGGTAACCGAATACGTAACAACAAGTTGTTTATCTTTCAGTAGTTGTCTTCGCCATTAAGACTTCACGAACAAGTACTCATCAGGAAAACATGTGGTTTCTATTTCTATAAGATTAGAAATTACAGATTTTTGCACTCCGTATATTAACTAAAAATGATTAAGACTGAGATCGAGAGGCATTTATTACTATCGACAATAAGAACAAATGAAGCAAAGAGAAAAGCACAGCTGTATTTATGACACAAGAATAGGTTTCGTTTGACTCATCGAAATAGGAGATGTTTTGTGCCAAAACTTTCGATACATTATATTTGTCGAATTTGATGAATTTGGTTTGAGACTAATTGTCGTCGAAAGTCATCATCGTAAATCGGCAAGATTAAGAATGCAAAAAATATAGGTATATTATTAATGGTGATGTAAATTTATCCACGTTTAGCTCTTCATACATATAGTTAATTTATAATAGATTTTCTTTGTCTGCATTTGATATCGAAGAAAAAAAAAACATTGTATTGAGAGAAATAAAAAGCAGAAAAAATTCTATTTTTTATTTACTTTAGTTTATAATTGCTGTATCTGATGCATTTTTGAATATCTACATTATGCTGATCTGTTCGTGGATATGTATAATAATAAATTTCAGCTGCTTTATGATAGAATGAAAGAGCCAAATGAAATTGTTTATCTTCTTGATAAATATTACCAATATCTTTATACATAGAACCAAGTTCAGGATCGTTTTGTTTCAAATGTTTTTGACTCATTTGTAGTGCTCTATTTAGATAATTGCGAGCCTCCTCATAATCACGTTTGAGACAATAAGTTTTAGCCAAATTCATTAGGGATGTAATCATATGTAAAGAATCTTTTGAAGCAATTTTTTCATTTAAACTCAAGACTTCTTGAAATGATGTTAATGCTTTATTATAATTCTTTATTTTCTGATAGATTCGACCAATATTGCTGCAACAGTCAGCAATATTTCGGTATGATTGATTAGTTTCACACTCATACATGGATTTCGCTACTTTGTAATTGTGTAGAGCAAGTTTTTCATTGTCCATTGATAGATAGGCATCGGCTATGGAATTGTAACATTTTGCCTGCCATCTACGATCATTAGAGATTTGTCGTGCTTCAGTATAATACGTAATCGCTTCAGCATATTTTCCATTCTTCTTGTAAATATTTCCCAAGCCATGATAAGAATAACTGATGAATGGATCATTTTTAGGTAAATACTTCAATACTAATCGATAATATTGTTCAGCATGATTTAGTTTATCCGTTTCTTCTACGAACCAGTATAAATATGATTGATTTAATTTTGATTCAATATATTGTTTCCATTTGGAAATAATATCATGAATTTCTTTATCATTTTCACTGCATAATTTTAATTCTATAAAATAATCGTTTGCTTTAGAAACATTCTTGATTTGGAAGATTGTTCCCGGTATAAATAGTAATTCTTTTTCATCTCTATATGCACTAATATCTTGAATATCACCATATTGGCGTATATTCAGATTCGGATCAATATCAATCTTGAATAGTACGCTTCGAAGATTAATGGTAAATTCATCAGATGATTTCGATCGAAATCGTTCTGCAATATGTCGATCTCTAGTCGTTGAAAAGAATGAGTTTATTGATGCAAAACTACCAATAGAATGTTTCATTCGTTGAATTTGACCTAATGGCAATATTTGTCGACGATAAACACTATATATTGGTAGTAACTGGTCAGATTTCTCATGTTTGCGTTTATTTTTTTGAGAATCATATGTCTGCATCAGCTGTTCATACAAATCAAAGATAAAAAATCGAAAAACAGTTAAGAGCTTCAAATTTCTACAGCGTAAAGTTCTGTTTAATGCTGTATAAAATAGTCCCTCATTGGTATACCATTGAATGGCTTGATCTCGTGAATATTTTGAATCGAAATGATTCCATACGCGCAAACTTTCAATATCATTATACATTTCACAAAGTTTTTCAAGAAGTGCTCTCTTTTCATCAGCTATTGTCGACGAGTATAACGAGTGATTCATACGAAAAAATATGTTCATAAATACATACATCCATATAAAACGATCATTTAAATCCGATGATTCTTCTTGTTGATTGTAAATGTTGAGAGATAATTGTTCTTCGGCACCTCTCTGATACAGAATTTGTTCCATGTGAATATTGTTTATCAACATATCCGGACTAATTATAACGTCCCTGACCTAAAATAAAATAAACGATTTTGATGAATATAAAAGTGTACTGACATGCATATTAGTATACAATTTTTGATACATTATAGTACTCTTTATTTCCAAAGAAAATACCACATTGAGAAGAATCGAAGATTTTGGCAACAACAACGACTATCAGGATGCATTTTTTTCTTCATTTGAAAGCTACATATTGAACTCGTATGGCTATATTATTTAAATTTTTTTGTAGTCTTTATAGAGAGAGCGGAAATTTTTGGACACTTTCGATTTTTAAGTGTGAACAAATTTTAGTTCTCCAATGTTGAGACTTGCAATCGATGCTGAGAACATTCCTCCATAATTCTACTAGATGAGAAAATTGTTCTCTTCAGTATTCAAAAATTCAGTATGAAATGCCAAAAATTTGAAAAGAAATTATCTTAATGATTATTTGACTCTTCACCTAAGTTCAGTGACCAAACAAAGTTTATATTTGAAAAATGAGCTTGTACAATTGCATCGAATGACTACCAGTTTTCATCATAGATGTTTGATGATGCAAAGAGTAGCAATGTACTATAATGACATAACTGTAAATCATATGACCAAGGTGAAAGGTTAAATAATTGTTACAATAGTTTTTTTCGAGCATTTAATATTTAACACTTTTTTTTTGAATATCAAATGAGAAAAATTTTCTAATCCCAAAGAAATATAGGAAATGCTTCTGGTACTGATTACAAATCTTAAAAATAAAAAATCAAAGTTTGCTCACTGTGAATATCCAGAAATCTCCTAAAAAGTTCTCTGTCTCTCGCTTTAATGATCATACAAAAATATTCCAAATGATTCATTCATATATGTCTTATGTAAAACTCTTGGATGTAGAAAACAGTACTCTAGTAACTTGTTATGTTGTAACTGCAAAAATCTCGACCATAGCTAAGGAGATGTGTCTAAACATAATTCTGCCGCAGGTTTTCATAATTGTAAGTCTCAGTTTGATCGCAGCTATAACGTAACTGTGTGGCAATTCAATCACAATTGAGTATATGAGTTCTCTCTTGCTTACCTTTGCGTATTGTTCAAATTTCTTTTTGTAATAATTATCTACATGTGAATAAATATAAATGACTCGAATCTGTATTGAATCATGAACGAGCGGTATTATAACAGTACCAATAGTACCAGCCACAATCAAAATAACTTCTTCACCCACTGGCAATTGTCGAATATGTTCTTCACATTCTTCGTCTGCATTGAACACTGTCAATGATTTTGTTATTGTCTTGAGTTTTTCTTGCAGGTCAATGTTTTCCCTACTTTCATGAACATCAGCGTCTAACCAAATAATAGGCAAAGTGTCATCATTAGTAAATTGTGTATCCATATTAATTTCAGGCAGTTGAATGTCGATATTTCGCTGTAGTTCTGGTATGTCATCTATTTGAATATCATTCTCTTTTTTTGAATGAGACAAATCAAGAATAAAATCATTTTGTGTGCCATTTTTTAAAATATCATGCATCTCATGTTCTTGTTTATTGGTAATATTTTGGTTTTCTAATGATATCTCCTCTAGTCCTGTTGATAATTTAGGAACCAAAGTCGCAGTTTCGATTGTTTCCGATTTGACTGGTACTGGTGATTCGATAGGAAATTTAAACCAACTGATCTTGCTTCCCATTTATTTTCTCTGAGAGTATAAAGCAAAATGTGATGTTTTTCTATTAAATTAATCAGATAGGTTTTGGTCATACCTGTTAATGGATGACTTTTTAGAATTCTTTTGTTGTTTGAGAAAAAGACCAATAACGAGTAAATTACCCGATATCTGAATCAAAAGTTGATATATTCAATTACAAGATGTAATTGAACGCATTTAAAAGCTTAACATCTATATTCTCTAGACTAAAAGAATCAGAAACGGTAACTAACTCATTTATCTGCCTGAACCTCTTTTAAACCATTTGACTGTATTTTTGTTTTCAGTTAATATGACATCAACGTGTCAAAGATAAATACCTATCTGGGATACTTTTCATGACCAATTTGTATGTTCTGTAGACTGAACAGCCTAGAGTCTGAAAAACAGTAATTAAAACTGACGTCTCGGTATCTGCATCAATGACGTCTGTGTTTAAATTGGTAACAAACGTTTTTTCTATATTTCTGCGCAGTTTTTGATCTATTTCTGAATTTTCAGTCGCATTTTCCAGTTAATTGTTTATCACTATTCAATGATTTATGTTTTGGAAATTGGCATAAAAATTTCAAATAATTTGAATTTTTATCGAGAAAAGTCTGAATCAAAAAATGAATTATACCGTTTTTAGCCACTAATGCACGTGAAGAATGGGTCCTTTGGTGATTTAGTTATAAAACAATGAAACTGTATATAAAGTGTCGAAAGATAGTGCAAAAACCGTACTTACATCTAGTTTCAGCACTCAAACAAATCTCATGGATTAAGAAACATGTAGCTAAATAGAATCGATAATGATAATGACGAAGACGATCTTTATTTTTGTTCACTTTGTTGACAGGTGAAGGACCAAATTTCCAAGTCTTATTCTAAAGGTGGTCTCTGAGTTTTGAAGATGTTTTAAACGCTTGAAAACATATTTGGATTTGATAATGGAATATTGTTCTCCTGCTGATGTGAAAACTGACGTATTTTAATGTATACAACAGTTCATAGGATCAGTGTACGAGAGAAAAGGAATCAAGATTATTTGTAATTAGCTTTTCTGGTTCGAGTACTATGACTTCATCATTTGAATGTGTCACCTTCTACAATTTCATTAAAAGATAGAAATGTTATCCCCTATGGAAACTAACCTTTATATCAAAGAGAAAATGGTTTTGGAAACTGTTCTCTAAGCAAAAGTGCCGCAACATAAACATGTTTAGATAGAGAATACTCGTTTATTTATTTGAAATGTTGCTGAAAAAATTAAGAACGTTTCTCAAGTCGACAAATTGCTATAAATCTGCTTTTTTTGCTCCAGCTCCAGACGCCATAGAAACTTGTCTTAACCTTAGTCATATCAGGAACAAAATAGTATCCATGAAATCAACAGTAAAATTTGAACCTCAAAAATCTCTATATCAAGTAAAATTTAGTGAAATAAGATGGATAATAGAAATTATTACGATTACAAATGAATGCAGTCTTGAAGAGTATTGAACGAGGAATATATTTCAAAAAATAAAAATCTCAAGAATGGTAAACTAAGACAATTTCGTTAAAAGTTTACATATGTCTCTCTTCGAGGTCGATTAGTTATTTCCTTATTTAAAATAATACTTCTCAATTTCGATTAATAATTATTGATGAATCATATTTGTTGATTATATCTAGAACAAAAAAAAGCATATTCATATAATAGATAAGTATAAGACTTCATATAAAATAATAATGACATAATATGTAGAGAATTAGTAGGACATGTAAAAGAAGAAAAACAAACACATACACTAAACTACAGTCGATTACTTTGCAATATAATATAAGTTTTAAGTAGTTCTACTAAATTCTAGTTTGAAATATCTAGACAATAGTGTGTTTCTTTATTAATTATTCGTATTTATAGTCTGTATCTTATCTACCAAATATACAATTTCCACGATGAGGCCATTCGATTAATTTTCCTCTAAACTCTGTTGTTTATTTTTATCTTTTTCTTCTTTTTTAATAGAATTGATTATAGTTGCCCAATAACTTTGAGCGATACTTTGTTCACGCAAGATATTATCATGAATTCGAAATAGATTTTGTTTAGCTAAATAAAAAATGTAATCCAAAAAAAGATTCTTCTACAAACTAAATATGATATTACTTTGTTTCTGATTTATCTTCATTTTTGCTGTTTTCTGATTGATATGAGCATGACATTGACATTGTTGAGAACCATCTATAGCAAATAAAGCATTCATACAAACTGAATTTTTAAGAATAATAATCTGAACTTGCCTGGTGATGATCCAACATTAAAGCTCATTGTAATTCCTGTAGTGGGAGAATTCGAAAAGAATATCTTTTGATTTCGATAAGGTTCATCAGTAAAATAACTATAATATTGATTACGTTCTGTACTAAATGGATTTCCAGAACCTGATGAAAATCGAATCGCTAAATATTGTTTGGCTCGAATAGGAATATGAAGTTGAGTGAATGTTTGTATGCCCGATTCCAATTGTATATCAGCTAATGGTATCATTTTTTTTTCAACAACTTGAAAAGTATTTGGATGTGTACCGATATTTGTATTTTGAATGGTAAAAAGCCATATTTTCGGCTGGTTAGCAGTAGGTTTTGTTGAAAAATTAACGGAAACTTCCGTCACATAACCGCAAATTTTAACTTGATCTATAGCATTAAATAAAATAGTATCATAGAGATTACAATCTAATCCACTACTATTATCTAATGAACCATAAATATTGTCTAAATAGAATGAAATATAAATAAAAAAATTAAATTTTTACAGATAACTTAATTATTTACTATTAAAATTTTGTTTACGACAGGAATTAAATATTTTCCAAAGACCCTTACAAATATAATGGATAAGATTGAATGGTGGAGGTAATGGAGATTTTCTCGAATATTCATTCACAAGAAGAAGTCGTTGAAAAGCCCAGCTGGTATGTGCATGATCTTGGACTTTGTTCAATGTGACACTAAAATTATACATCAGAAAATCTATAATTCGACGAAACTAAACTTGAGGTAAAATGGAGAAAATAAGTGTTCAAATTTTAAAAAATGATTTGACAGTGAACATTTTCAAAACAATGAGTTTTTCTACTATGTGAAATTTCAAAAAAAAAATAACATTTCCGTTTATTACAGTTGTATAATTGATGAATGAGTTTTGTTCACGACTTCAAGTAAATATTAGTATTTAAAAAAGTTAGATTTTCCATTTTCATTGAATATGGAGAACAGTCTAATGAACAAATATCGAGAAAAAAACTTTGTATCCTTAATCCGTACATCGCAACACAGAAAAATTGCATTGGTATCAGTTTTGTGCAATGTTTGCTCTTTTACTCGGACATAATTGTGATCACAAGTTACTCTTGGTTCAAAGACATGCTTTACAAGTTAAAGTTTCTGATAGAAAATTTTTATTCCAAATGTGGAATAGACTAACTAGCTTCGAAAGATGTGCATCAATTTTTCTAATATTAACATCATAGGAAATGCATTTTAAACTATCAAAAACAGAACTAGCTAGCAATCTAAAAGCTGTACAAATTGGTGAGATGCAAATATATAAATAAAAAAAACTAAGAATTCACTATGATTTAAATGTGGTGAATTTTGTAAACCTTTTAAATATTTGGTTCTATGAGGGTGATACTCATGTGACTACCTTATATTACCCTCTTCTGGCAATCTGTATCAGATCAACTTCACAAACTGTTACACTTCAGATGATAAAATAAATTAGATTGCAACAGTTAACAATGTTTTCTTAGAAAAATGGAAATCGTACGATTGTCCAGTAGAAACCGCCGGCACACATAATGTTCAGTAAATACTGTGGTCAACATCTCTGTGATATCCGAGGGTGAAAAATCATGCATTTCTAAGGGACATCGGTGAAATATTGTCTGTAATATTTCAATGATTCGCTGACAATCATTCAATGTTAACAAAACACTTTCCTTTGCGCCATAGCTATATGGCGGTGCGGTCAGTACCCACATTTTGTGGCAACCTTATCTGGTACGATGACTACTGATTCGTACCTTAGTCTAGTATCCATGTGCCGTAGCACTGTTACACGATGATACCCTCTATGTGAGATGTCGCAGAATCGCTTTTTAAACTGAGTTTTCCTCAGATTTGGTAGGATTGCCAGCACTATATCACAGCAATACTACACTACAACAAATTGAAAAATCTGATATGATCTGATGAATCTGTCCAAGTACGTAAATTCTTTATCAGACTAAGTGTTTTCAGCTAGATGGAGGTTTTCTGGAACTCACTTTACTGTGTTAATCTTTACATTTATCAGAATTCCTTTCAAAATGTAGAGAAAACATATTTGAGACTCTTATTTCCACTAGTAAACTGTGTAATCTGATGCCACATTCTTGTGATAATTATTCTTATCTTTTTAAGTTTTTTATGACAAATGATCGCGAATGACCATAAAATTTTGATCAATTGTACACGTCAAAATGACAACGAAAAAACAAATCCAATTCATGACGTACTAGCATCTAAATTTCAGGTATGACAATAAATCGAGTCATCTCTTAGAAAAAAAGATAAGTTAATTTTTAATAAGTACTTCGCATGATTCTACATTCCTTTGACATTCATATTATTCACCAACGTGATACTCTGGTGGTCAGCCAATGAATCGATCAAGAAATATACAACAATAAACCGCAGATAAAGCGCAATCAGGGTTCTCAATAGAGATGTTTGGTATACTATTTCCTATTCTCACTTATAATTATGTTGCAAAATGCTATAGCTTATATAAAAGAAAACAGACTATCTTTCATTTGGTGCAATTATCAGATCGCACGCTAGCTATGTCCTTCTGTTATTCGTAAAACAGTGATAAGTATTTTATTTTCAAACGAACAGTAGAATCCGAAAACCATAATACATAAGCAACTATTAGCTTATATTTAAAACTCTAATCTCAAAATGTCACTATTTTAAAACATTTTCACTGGTTAACTAACTATTGAAATATGAAATTAATATTTTGCCTATTCAATTCAGCACCCTAGTCGAACATCTTGTAAGCAACATCTTGCTTGCAAGTTGTTCGATTAGAAAAATTTTTCATGAACTAATAACAATTTTGAATAAACTCTTTCGAAAAATTGTCACATATTTTGAATTTCTAACACATAAAAATCTTACTTGAAGACAGCAATGAGAACATTGAGCAGAAGAACATTAGCAATGCAAACAAAGATAATGGTCAATATGAATGCTACTGTACCATAGGCATCATTATCAACTAAAATGAAAAAATAAATATTATATTTGAAAAAAAAGTCATTGAGTTTATTATCCTATTCAATTTATTGTCGTCAACTTGTGAATAATCTAAAAGATCGACTTGTCCATATATTTTCCAAATACCCCAGTCGATAATATTGCGTATAGCCGTCCAATTCCCAAAGCCTATACCATCTTGGTCAATTTTGAATGAATTCGATGAATTATCACTCATTATTTCATTCCATATAACTTGTCGCTTTGTTGTAATCAATGAATAAGATGTAATAGAATAACTAATTAGAAATATAAATATCAAAAAGATGAAGACGAACAAATCTATCATCTAAATCAAGATTTTAAATATTTCCATCACTTGCATGAATCAAGAAAAAAAGTTCATACTGTTTTGAATATCATCAGCAACTTAGTACCAAGTCTCTCAAACACTGCAAAAAAATGTAGAATTCGAATGTACCAAATAAAATGTGAAATACACATTGAAATTCTGAAAATAAAAATGAATAAAGATTTTTTGTATCTAATTAAATTTACTTTGAGACAATAAAAAAATTTTCTTCTACGATGAAACGTGTAGAAAAACCGGCAATATAAAATAAAATTCCCACAAGGTCAAGAATGTTCCATTGGTCATCCGCAAAATATTTTATGAAAACATTGCAGTACGGATGATATTTAAGTTTTTCTCGACAATATTGAATGAACTATTAAAGACAATCATATTTAAAACATGGTAATATATGTGAAATAAATAGTTACTTCGATAAGTTCTTCCAAAGTTATAATGCCCATACAAATGTGCATAACAGTCTCTTGAACTGGTAATTTCTTATTGAAAGGGAAGTACTTAAAAAGTAGAACATAGCTGAATAGACCCATAAATAACGCATAGAATAGCTAAAAACAATCAGAAAATTGATTAGAATTAATGTATAAATCTATTCATACAATGTTATAATAAAATCGAATAACTGCACGTTTATGATAAAATCGAAAAATTGAACGTTTGCGATAAAACCGCCGAAAACACGATTCATTTGCAGTTGGAGACCTATAAAATAGGAATGCAGAATATGTCGTTAAAATGAAAAATTTCTCCCATTGTCGAAGTAAAAGAAATTAAGAAGGAACCAAATTCACTATACGCTCGAAATAATGTTATTCAAAAAAAAAATGAATTAGTTTCATCGATCACCGACTACTTAATTATGGTAATTTTGATACTGATTCATTCCGGACACGATTTATGACAATTTTCTCAAGGCATAGAAGTTTCTAGATTTGATATTGTTAACTTTTCTTATCAAAGAAGAAGTAGTCACATTATTTTCTATTCTTAAATAAACCAGATAATCTGTGCACGAAGTTCATATTCTAATATCTATTTACAAAAGGAAAAATTTTTCATCTAATGTTCCATATTAAGACAATTCGTAGTTTAACAATACATCTAAAATTCTGTGAGATAATCTTGTATATTTTATGAAATACAATTAATTATTTGTGCTGAAGCATGTAACAACAAAAGTGAATCCTCAGCCTACTCCATAGACGGTGACAGAAAAATCGCGACTTTTCAATGTTTGTCATAGACTGCGAGAGATCTAACACAAAAGTAAAGAGAAAAATAGACTTCGAACTTTAAGACACTTTGAACTTGATCTTTTTGTTTTAAATGACTTTTCTATCTTGATGAGATCTGAAACTCCGAAGTTCAAAACAGGCTGCTTTTTCTTTACGATACAACTTTTTCGTCTCCATCACATACTGTAATAGATATATCGACATGCTCATCTTCCGGCTGAGTGATTAGATTGTGTTCAGCATGGCACAAGGTCTCATTTAAGAGTAAAGCAATTCTATCGTGTTTCATAGTATAATTGTGTAAAGATTGCGCTGAAAGTTTGGTGCTAGTGTGGAATAAAGCAGAAAAAAGCATCTCGTGAGATGTACTGTTTTTTTTTATTCAAGAATAGTTTGTGGTCTATTAATCTGTAGGATTGTAGTGTTTCATTATTTCGTTCGACCCTTACTTTTTTTTACGTTGTTTTACTGGTTTCAAAATATAATATACGAAACTGTGAACTGAAGAGACACTGAATGAAAAACTGAAAGAACGCGAAAACATGGGAGAAATAGACTTTGACTTCGATTCCTATCGGAGATAGCCAATCTTATAACATATTCAAATCCAAAATATTATGGTCTAAAACCTTGTCTTTGATTATCTATAGTTGATTATTTTGAGTCACCATTGTTTTTCGATCTTTTTCTTCTATATTTGATTACTGTTCAGATTGAGCCATATAGCAATTGATAGTATTCACTTCGCTCTACAAAATTGCACAAGTATACCGTTTTTCTCTCAAGCCTTAATCTGAAATGAAAAATCACAATACTATGTGTTTTAGATGATTTTAAGTTCGGATCAAACCTCTAATTTTACCAGCATTTTGATCAACTACATAAGTAAACAAGTAACAGTCAAGAAAATTGATAGCATCAAAATGTATACAGGACTTTCTATGAGAAAGTTCTAGAACCAAGATAGCTGAAGTCACAAGAGTGTCGATGTAGATGCGGTTTTTGATCTTTTCATCACTCACACCTACACCCACATCCTCAATCAATCGCTGACTTTTTAGTAGAATGCTCAATCCACTGGGATAGAATTTTTTATTCGGCAAATCTCAAGTAGTAATTTTCTCTATTCAATCCTTTCATTTATAATAGGAATTCAGAAAAAAACAAGGAGCATCTGTTCTCTTTAAATCTTATGAAAATCTGAAGCCAATAGTTGTTTACGTTCACTATTTAATTTTGATTGTCTTGTATCTGATTTTGAATTGGATAATATATATAACAACAATTCACCTCCCACATCTGGTAATTCGACTAGCGCAACTAATAAGCGTTAGAATTGAACAAAGTGCCTTTAAATAGACTTTTTTAAATGCTGAAAAAAATCCTGTTTTTCTTCTTTGAAAGCAATAGGATGAACTATTGTGTATCAAGAAACAAAGCGAGCAAGAATATGAAATTTCTATATTCTCTATTTTTTATCTTGCAAAAACTACATTCATTCTGTCGTCTTCTACTGTTTAGCATGTATCTTTTAATAATGCTTTTTGCAAGATTTACTATTGTGAAATGTTATATCAATATTATTAAATTCAAATAGCGTTCAAACTACAAACAATAATTCATCTCGTAGATTATTATACATACTCATGTGAATCCTTGTGCAATGCTAATATTGAAGATACTGAAGAAAAATATGAGGCAACCGGAATCAGAATTGGGAAAATACTAAGAATAAATATCTAAATAAGCAAAATATATTGTTAAAAGTTGATTTCTCATTAAGAACATTACTATGTCACGTACAAGAAAAGAAATGATATACACTGAATATCCACCATGATTAATTTTGCCAAACCATTTTTTATCTAAATACTTCTGAACACATTTCGTTCCCAAAAATGTGTAACTATGATTTTCTTCAGCAAGTTGCATTGGATTGTAATTAAAATAAAGTGACGATTTTGTTTTTAATACTCCAACGGCAAAATCTTCATCAATTTCAAAACATCTTTCAATTACTCGCGCAGCATGAATATCAAATTCTCTAGAAGGATATCCTCAAATATTTACAGTATACATATTTGAATTTTACCTTTCTTTTCGTAGAAACTCCTTCTTTCTTTCTGATTTATTCTCAATGTTAGCACTATCTCGATAGATTTTGCTAGCTAATAGTGCAGCCACAACAGGATTCTAGAACAGTAATAATTAAAAAATTGTCGGATCATCTTAGCTTACTATTGAATGAGAACATAGACAAGTTGCTAAATTTGAATGACTAGCTGCTATTGACCAAAGAAATAGTTCACGTATAAAGGCTAAAATAGAAAATTTCAAAAAATTCTTTCTCAAATTTTAACCATCCTAATGTTTACAAACATGGTACAGGACTCATTTTAAAACTAAATGTAACACCATAAATTGCTTGTTTGATGAAAAAAACTGGCTTATATGTGCCAAAGGTAGCATTCGCCGTCTTCAAATCAATATAATATGAATCGCTTCCTTTTACACGAAACGGTCGACCAGCCTTTGAACCAAATCCAACACCTAAATAATTACCGGTTTCTAGATAAAGAACAGGTTCATTTATCATAAATGTTTGAATATTTCCAGTAGATCTTCTTGATTCAATTTCCTTGTTCGATAATTGATATCGATTAATAATAATAAATTCATCTGGTTTTTCTGTTGTCAATATAATATAGAGAAAAATTTCAGGAGTATCATTGTTGTCGATGTTATACAATGGTAATTGTGAAAAATGAATAGATAGTTCAGTTATATTACCACTATTTCGAATAACATCATTTCGAGTAAATATCAACATTCCATCTAAATATGAATCATCTTTGAATAAACCATCAATAAAACCGTAGGTATCGACTGTATAGATCAAAAAATAAAATATCAACAAATAAATAAAATTCAGAACTTACGACGAAGAATATAACGATTGTTCTAAAGAATAACAAAAAATAGAAGAAATATTTAGTCTAGAAATTTTCATATAAATACACTTACTAATTCAATATCAAAATTTTCTCTTTTACTATTTTCATGCAATCTGTTTCTATAATAAGCCACAAGATCGAGTGTGGTGCCTGTTACATTGATACAGTAATTGCAAGAAATTTCACGTGTCGAACTCTTGAGAATTTTTCGTTTTTTTCTACAACAAAAACAGCACGAACATCTTGATGTCGTGTCGACCTCAGTTTCCACTTCTATGGAATTGTTCCTTTGCACAACATCACTTTTGTTCAAGTATTGTGAGCTGTAATTGATTTGTTTTAGAACTTTAGGAAGAATTGGAAGTCGATCTTTATTATCCTATCATTTATATAAGAGAAAGAAAAATGAACAAATATATACATTATTGAATCAAGAAAGTGAAATTCTCTTACCATATTTTTATATAAATTTCTGATATTAATCAATCGTTGCAACCGCTCAAATGATGCACCATGTTCAATAAGCATTTCAATAAAACTAACAGAGTTTTGAAGCAATGCGTCTCTTAGAGCATTATCTAGTTCTAAGTATGACCAGTCCGAAACAATCTGTTTATTGAAAATATCTTTTGCTACCAAATTATATTTATTCCAAACTATTGCAAGCTTTAACTTTTTTACTTTCCGTGATAGTCCATTGTCAGATAGATGTGTCGCTATGTATTGTACATAGAAAAACTATACACAAAAATCAATTACTATAAATATCTGCTTACCATTCATTTGTGCTTCCAATATAGCATCCTCCAGTTCCGATTCTCTTTCGTTAGCACGAAAGTTCAATACATTTAGGAGAAAATATCCATTTTTAGATGTCATCATTTGAATGAATTTTTCACGATTATCTTCTGTTACAATTGATTCTTCTGATCGTAATCCAAATTGTTCTTTCTTTTTACTAGAGAAAAAAAAATCGTAGATTTTAACTAGGAGAAGAAAAATAAATTGTTACGTACTAATTCGTAAAGTGTAGGGTTTGTGTTGCCCATGTGTATTTCTCAATCGATCGTATTCTATCTTCTCCGTACAAAGATTTGTATTCATAGGCAATCAAATCTGCTGCTCGACCAGTACCCTGAAATGCGAAAACTAGGTCGTAGTTGTTAATAATGAGTGTAGTATAAAGAACATTCCTTTCTATATTCAATGCATGTCTTGATTGGATTTCATCATAGAACATTAGACTTAGTTTTAAAAGAATATTTGTTCACCTGCTAATCGAAACACGTGAAACTCTTCCTTTCAAAGTTAATATGAGAAAATTTCGATATATAATACTATAAGAAGCAAGTGCAGACCAAGATTTTATTATTTTGGATATTTTTAACCTGAAACGAAATAATCTCTTTTTCTACAATAAGTAAATGATCATTTCTCTAAACTGACAGTGATTGACAAGATGTACTACGACATTAATCAGTTTTTCTTCTTACGATTATCTTGATTTACTCTCTCCTCTGTACTCACTATCGATATTACTGTGTTCTTCACTGAATTATTCATTTCGAACTATCAACATGACTAAATTTGTAAGAATTTCTTTTTTGTTGTTGTAATTAATAGTGTTTTAAAAAAAGACGAATATTCGTTCTTTGAATAACTTTTGTTAGAAACATGCTAGTAACCTGACGTATTCATTTTCCTGTGGTTAAAACCACATATCTCTATCACATTTCTCTCAAACATTATTCAAAAACATCAACCATTTGTCGTAGTTTTTAACCTGGATATTCGTTAATATGGTTGTATGAAACTTTGACACAGAAACGCTTCAGAAGAAACCCGTAGATTTAATTACATGTTCTCCTATTGCTAATGTAAAACAAAGCCATTTTCAAGCAAATATTTCCTTTCAAACATCAATCTTTTGATGTTTAATACGAAAAAGTTCAAATGTTGAATTGGACTCTTTCTTTTAATAGAGTATGAGAAGTTATTTGAATTTCTAGAAGTACGTATGATTTCTTGTGCACTTATCCTCGATATAAAGTTCCAAAAGCAGTTTCAAAATTGACTTTCCGATCAAATCGTTCAAAACGTGATATATTATTATTGACAAGTTTTCGTTGGGATATAAACAATAGAGCCTTATAAGAACTCTGCAATGACTGCTTGAATTTGTCTATTCTTCAAGTATGCAGAAATGAAAAGGACAAAGCTATGTTTTACATAGGAAAATTACTCCATTGAGTGTTTCGTTGAATATTATCTGTCCATATTTTATTTAATTTTGAAGAGATGATCTTTAATTGAATGCGACATCATTTTAGCCTACCCCTAACTGTCCATGATGAAATCTAACGAAGATAATACATAAAGAGATATTTCTTATGCAACAATATTTTCTTACAGCCATAACAATGACAGGTGTTTGGCGTACAACTGATTCGCAGACAGTTAAAATAGCTGTAACACCACCTTCAACGAGGATTTGTACCATGGGTATCAAGTAGGCTAAAGAAAAAACAAATAAAAAACAACATATTACGTGTAATATTAAGTATCTTATAATGCCGATATTATCGGATATCAAGTCAAAAACGAAGTACTGATTATTAGTTTGGCATGTCGCCAAATTATTATTATTTTGGTATGTCAAAATGTTTTGTTTCTCTCAAAAAGTCATCACAAATGATTCCCAATAATATCCGATATTTCAATGGAGTTGACTGCTTAACACAAATACCAAGTGACTGGCTTAATATAGATTTAGTTAAGACATTCTGAAATCTTTTTACATGCAAAAATATAAAGAGTATTTGTTGAGTATTCAAAATAAATGGAAGTATCTACAGAGATCCTTGTGGAATTAAATCAAATAGTTTTCGCTATAATTTCATCGTATGGAACAATGGAAGTACACTGAGAAACAGGTGCCATATAGAACCTAAAATAGAATTTCGAGAATTGAAACGAATTCAAAACCCTATTTAAGTTTCTTAATTTAAAACCATTTAGCTCATGCATATCTTTTAATATATATCTCTATCTAATAATAACTATATCTAATCTTCATTGCTATATCTAATCCCTTATTTGTATGTATAACTCCTATACATTTACTTAACGCTTAAGGAATAGATTTACTAATAAGGTTCAGATATGGAAATTAGGGATTAGACTTAGAAATAACGATTTCTATGCCGAATCCATCATTTTTAGAGTTAATTCTGATATCTATGCCTTATTTCTTCACGCATATCTTATCCCCTATATATATATAGGCCTGTCTCTCTGTATATGTATATATCTGTAGTAATATGGGTGAATTGAGAGGTACGCTTGTATGTCTAATACTGTCTCTTGTATTTATTTGCTTCTCACTATGTAAAATTGGAATTGACAAATGCCGTATTTTCGAAACTAACTTGAGCGGGAAGAAAGTCGAATGATGCGCAAAGGACTATACATTGACAATATAAATCTGTTGCTGGAGAAACGTTCTATTATATGAAAAATATTTAGCAATTTATTATATCAGTGCGTTTAAACGAGAAGCGTCGCAAAACCTATGGCAAATCCATTACTTGAGGATGGATGTGGGTGCGAGTTGGTGCCTGGCTGGACTAGGTTCTTTTTTTATCTACATCCACACCTGTGAGGTTAAGAAACTTTTAGTGATGTTTCATACATTTGTTCGATATTCTAAGGGTGTAGTAAAGTTCCACGAAACTTCATAGAATTCGTGTGACCCCTTTTTTCAGTGTATGAAATATCAGGACATCGATTAAACTTAGGTGGATGGTATATTACATTAATAGTTTGTTTATTTTTGAAAAGAATTCCTACATGGAACATTCTACGAAATCCCATTAAATTTATCCTGAACGGTTACATTTGGAATAGGACATAAAGCATTTGTGCATTATTTCATCCCATTCCATGCGAAGGTCGGATATTTATTAAGACAGATGTGTTGGTCAAAGTTTATTGGTGACACATATTGCGCATAATTTATCGCCAAGGTTATGACGATAGAGAGTTTTTATTATTTTCTCTGAAATATTAAGAGGACTATTATCGTAAACTTTTTAAATAGTTTCATCTTAATATTTCAGAAAAATTTGACTTGAAAAAGAGAAAACTCGACAACAGAGTCCAAAGCAAATCAATTAATTGTGATCGTTCGAGTCAATCGGAATCCAAAAACTTCGGTTCATATCTCACTATTGTCGTCAGTTATCTAGCTAGGATTTGCGGGTAAAAAGAAAAGGAATTGAGAATCTCTTAAAATAATCAATATAAAGCCATCGCTTGACACTCATGCATAATAACGAGCATTCTTGGAATTGAAGATGTGCAAGAGATCATTAGTCGCATCTTTTGAATTTCTCTTACCAAAAGGAACTAAAAGCTTAAAATACTTCTTTCAAGTAGTAAATTTTGTAGAGAAACGTTCCTTCTACAAAATATACCTATCGTGAATGCTGAGTAATTATGATAGCGGAAGAAGAGGCACTGGAACCAATCAGGATCAAATATTTTTCTACAAAATATAGCATTGTAAAAAATTGTATGCGTCTAGTTTGTTCAACTATTTCTTATTCTTAGGGTCCATGTGTGATGAGTTTTGCAAAAAAACTGAAAAATTCTGCAAATGACTGTTTGATACTTCGGCTTCCGATTTAAACATGATAGTCGATAGTGTTGATATCGATACGTTGTTGATTATATACTTAAGTTTTGTGCTTGGTCATTATGATCTCTTACTTTGCCCTTGATTTGTAATTTTTCGTGATTCTTCTTCAATTTTTGCTCTTAGATTTAATATCAAATTAGCACGATATGTAGCTCCGCTTTCATTCTTCCATTTGATATCATCATCGCCAAATTCATCTTGTAACATCAAAAAGTGAGTGTGATTATGATCTAGAGGATATGTTTCCGGTTTTTCTTTTTCCAATGGTTTTCGTAACCGATAAAGACATACACGGTTTTTAATTGGTCTATTGAAAATTGTCACAAGATCCTAGATTCGAATAATATAAGGTGAAAAATCAATTCTACTTTTGGAAAAAAAACAGTTAACCGAAATTGATGAAGAGTTTGGACCCTGTGAGATATCATTTGAATATTGTGTCAACTGTTTATTATCTAGGAATATAAAATGAGAAAATCAAATTTAGAAAAAAAAGTGAAATAACATCTACCTGTTGTTGTGTACCAATTGACAATACCAATAAGTGGAATTGTTGACGCTACTTTTGAGTCTCGGTAGCGACACTTATCAAAAGCATTACCTATTTCTTTTGTCACTCCTACATGCGTACCAGACGTAAAAATCCAAGCACCTTCACAAAATCAAATTTCAATGTCAAAATAGATACAAACAATAAATAATGCGTTCATACTCGTGGTCATTGCAGCTTTTACAAGACCTTGCTGAAATGCTTGATGTATTCTGGGTAATGGAATTTTAAATGCATTTGCTCCACCTGTCACCGATATGATCAACTCGGGTACCGGTAGTTTCCATGCATTTCTCATAAAATCAACTATTTGAGCTGCTTGGGATTCCAATGACATTGTTGAATTATTATCAGTATCATCTTGCATATTCAATGTTCGTGATAATTCTAAAGTCAAGTGACAAGGCGGATTCGTAAAGATTATTGGCTGAATGTTTAATTGACCTGATTGCGTGTCTGTTGAATCACTTTCTTCGTCTTCATCACTGATTTCAATCCGATCATTCTAATCTTTCAATGACTATTCTGAATCTAATTGTTGGAACTTTCTTACCGTATTTTCATTTGGTTTAGTAGTTTCTTTATCGACATTTTGTATTGAAAATGGAAATCGAACGAACTGTGCAAAAAAGAGAAAAGAGTGGTTCTCTTTCTAATAATCTAGAATCTCATATTTAATAAATTTCAAATTAATATTCGAAAAAAAAAATTACTAATTCTTTAGATTCTCTAGTAGTGTGAAGTATGCTTCTCACTGTGACTCCAGGGGTCAACCAGTTTTTAATCTTGAGCCATGATATAATGTACATCTACCAAAGATTTGTTCGTGAGATATTGAGTTTTTCGGAGTAGTCGTATCGATTTACCATAGAATCAATCTATAGTTCTAGTGTTTGATATAGATTTTCTACTTAAGTTATGAATAGAAGATTTTTCCTTCTATGCATATTTTCCCTAATTGTAAGTCCATTTTAATCAATGAAATTCATCTAATTTGTCTCATAATACAGGATGGTCAGAAAAACAAGTAAACTTTTTTTGTAATGCTGTTTTTGCATCTTTGGTATTCAGTGTTTAATCCAATTCTTTTTCCAATAGATAGAGCTGAGAAAAAGCCACTAGATATAAATGGTGTTCCGAGACAAAATCATTCATTATTTCTCGGCGTTCATAGTTCTATTTTGCATAGTAAATTATTTCGAATTGATGACAATTTGTTAATATTATTAAAAAATATTTTATATACTATGTCTTCAATATTTTTTCATAAAGTGATGGACCGTACTAAATTGTTTATTTTAGTATTTATATTAGCTTCAATCATGAGTAATTCTATACCGCAGATCAAACCTTACAATTACTAAAACAATATGTATAAAAATTACTGATAAACTTTGGTTTCATGCTGAGAATTAGATCTAGTACGATCAAAAAGTATGGAATAGCGCTCATCATCAAATATGAATAACTCTATGAAAAGGAAAACTTATTTGATAAAATAAATATATTTTTAATCGAAATTTTTTCCATAATGAGTGCACCACTAGAAGTTATATAGCTATATCAAGTTTCAAGTCCAAAATAGATCTCACTCTTTTCATCTACGACGAAATATTTTCAAAATAAAATTATCTATGCCTAGTAGCTTTTTTCTCAGCTGTATCTATTGCTAAAAGAATTGGATTAAAACTTGAATGTCAAAGATGCAGATACAACATTACAAGAAAGGATATGTGTTTTTTTTGACCATCCAGCTTGAAGCATTATTGTAATCGATACTTTTTGAAAAAGACCACAGTCGATAATAATCAGTTCATAGTAGAAAAATCACATTACTAATAACCGGATTAATAAAAGTGATTGTTTGACTTTCTTACTAATATCGTGTTTTTTTTCTTAAAAGAATCTAACACATATATGGAGGGGGTAGAAGTAGGCGGAAAACTTCACTCTAAAACTTACATTCTCTATTTTTCATCATAAAATATGTGAGTTCCACACAAATAGCCAGTTTTCTTATTGTACAGAGACTTTCCCATTGGATATGTTTTTAAATAAACGTTTGATAGAAAATCGTAAAGTAAAATTTGCTGATGGTGAATAAGAAATAGCTGAAACTATTAGCGTTAAAACTTAGTGTAGAAAATGGATTTTCTGTGATTCAACGAATACTTTTTATTAAAGAAGAAATGTATTCATTCAGTAGTCATCGAAAAATCTGATAATAAATGTTGGATCAGAAAAAAAGAACTTACCCATGATTTGCGATCATTGCTAGCAAACTGTATTTGACCAAAATTAGTATCTGATGATTCTTTTGCAACTGTTTGCTGACGACTAGAGCTAAATGTTCAAAATAAAATAATATGCCATAGTTTCGTTAACTAGCATGTCTTGGTACTTTCATAAACATGAACTTAAAAAGAAGTACTTCATCATAAAAATATTGAAGAGAATGTTCCTTCTGTGAGACTAATAGAATAATTTAAAAATTTCCCACATAACAAAAACTTGTCCGGATATTTATGTTCGCTAACCAAACTTTTTAAGACTTTAGTATTATAATATTTCTTTTAAAACAAGAAAGTTGAATTATGTTTAAAAACCAATATTCTGTATTATACATTAAAAACAATATTCAAAATAATGAAGTTTCGGTTTCTTTGTGAAAAAGAGTTCATAAAAATTTCTTTTGCCAAATCTTTTATTGCAAAACAAAATCCCAAGTTGTAAAAATAGTTATATTTTATATATGGAAAAAACATAAAAGATGTTATTTGCTTTGTTCATAAATTATTCACCGTAGGCATTTCTAGTTAGGGAGGGTAATGGTCGATGCATTTGTGTTGGTTAGTAGTGATCTTGAAAAAACTTCTGAATATATGTGCGCACTGTAAAGAGAATCTGTGACATCGAGCGATAAAAAAGTCATATGAACGCTTGTTCATTAACTCACGTGTTTTGTCGAGACTGGCTTTTATATCGAGATGCCATCCACTAGAACAATAAAAAAAGCCGTATGTGTTATGATGTATTTGTTTCACTTACCAAATTAACTTCTGATGCGACGGAGCTGGCTGGTGAGTATGCTGGCGTACTCATATTTTGTATTTTGTAACTATTAAACAACAGAAAAAGTATTAATAGTAGTAGAAAATTAAACTTTATTTCACTTGCTTTATTCATTCTTCCTTCATAAATAACTTAGTTCACAAATGAGTACAATCAGAACGGTTATTACAATTTTGTTAATAAAACCTCTCCTTTCCTTCATCTCTAATCGGTACATCCAATAAATCAGTCTCATTGGCTAGGGAACCATTCGAAACAACTTCTTTTATGAAGATACGGACTAACTAAACTTAAAAACTATCGCAGTTTTAACCAATTAAAATTTCTACGAGAAGAAATAAAAAAAATTACTGAAAAAAAAAATGGATACTCTTCAACATAAACCTTGTCCCACAACGAATAGGGTCCAATTTTTTAGACTATCACAAAACATCCATAATCTTATATAATGTGACCATCAAGATACAAACTGGGCGTGTCACAAATGACAGACATTAGCTACCTTTAAACAATTATTTCGTGTTAAAATTATGAAATAGTAAGGAATTAGAAGTTTTGTTGTTTATCTCTATGTCCATTTGTAAATAAACAACTGTCTAGAAATAATTTAAGATTCTAAATGAGCTACTGCAAATCAGTATTAGGGAAAGATGACAAATGTTGGAAGTAATTTCTATGTTTGGCATGCAGTCTTTTACTTGCTGTCACGAAAAAAAAACAAGTTCAGATAGAATAGAAACGGAATTGAGTTACAGATATCACTGAAATGTAATATATTAGTGCTAGTATGGAGTAGTTATGTTTTTATAGAACAAAAAAGTAGTAATTAAGTTGAGAACAGTAAAGGTAAACCACATTGGAACTGAAACAGTAGTGGCGTTTGACTGGAAAAAATGTATCAATTAACTGCAATAATTCGGATAGGATGTGAGTGTGAATCAAGAGCAAAGCCACATTCACACCCTATGAAAACAGAGCACAACCTTCGCTAATACATCAGTGACATTTTTGAGTGAGTATGCAATAGTTTCATATCGAACTGTTATTACGCAAAGAAATCTTAAATAACAGCTCACTACATTTTGCAAGTGAAGATATGTTACACATACTTTTATTTGTATTAAAAATGGTACTTGATACGTAACTTGTAAATTGAATTGAATTAGCGTGTAATGATATTTGTCACCAAGTTACACTGTACGATATATGTAATGAATCTGAAACAGAGATGTTATATTGCTTTAAATTCGATGGACAATTGAAGTCGGTGTGGTTTTGTGGATATTCGTGTGCTTATCGATAAAATCAAGATCCACAACCATACCCCATTTCATAAGATTAAAAGTAAGAAAATACAACGCAGAAGTTGTTCAAAGAAAAACAAATTAAATAGATTCAGAGTGAAATGGACGAAATATAAATAGCAATCATGCTGATGGATAATACACCGAGAAGGTTGTAGCAATATATGAAAAATTGCAAAGCATTATGTTAATCACAGGAAAGGCAAACAAAAATGTCATGTTCCATATTTGCTATAGACTTTTGATGCTAGTTGAGAAAGAGTTGAACTCTAGTTAAAGGAACGAGAAATATTTATGTAAGCCAGGCCCGAGAATGTTGTCTTTACAATCTTTTCTATTTCTTCTCTCTTTTACCAGTCAATTATCGGAACCATGAATATGAAAGGAATTTAATAAAACAATTAGATTATTCTACATAGATAAAACAATTCTGTGATCATGAGCATAAAGACAATTAAACAGGAGAAAGATTCGATATAATGAGATGGAATGAATTACACACCTGGTATATTGTATTGCTATGATCATAAACTCGATATACAACAATGCAATATGAAAAAAAATACTTCTTTACTGTCAATGTATCCTTTAATAATCGGTTGATTGCTACACTGCACAATAATGCAAGAATGAATCATATGACCAAAGTTAAGAAGTATCTGAGACACCAACTGTTTGCTTAACAACACCTATCGAAGTCAACCTATGCTTTTCGCTCATCAATGTGAATTTTGTAAAAGTAAACAGTGATAAAGAGTCATATGTTTAAACGCTATAAATCTTTTGTTTTTTCTACTTGTACGAATGTTATAAAAAAGTTTCAACTATTGAGAGAGAGTAGATAAAGGCTCGAAATTTTGAAAATGTATTAACATAACTATCAATTAGTTTTCCAGTCATGATGAAAGAAATGTTTAGCGGAACAAGTATCAGAATTTCGAATTTTTAGCGTTTATACAAGTGTGAGTTAAAATGTCTATAGTTCATTGAATCAGCAGTGACGAGAGTTTACTAGGCGAAAAAGCATTAAGACAATTAGCATATCCTAACAGAAATAATAAAGTTGATGGAAAATCTTCAAAGTTACTCATTTCTAGTAATGATTAATAGTATTGAAAGACATACATTCTTTATTGAAGTAAATCGTGATAAATAATATGCTATACTTCAATAAAATATGTAAACCGTTTTTGTAAACAATATTCAGTTGATATCAAACGGATACAATATAGAAAAGGAAAACTATTATCGTAATCCACTACAGAAATAAAGTATAAAATACGGTGTAGGTACTTTGTATTTTAGATAGAAAAATGAATTTATCAAATAACTGCTATTAGTGTTATCTTTCTATGGTATAGATAATGTTATTTACGTATTATATAACATATTTATATGATGAACTTAGTCGAATTTAATGTTTTATCTCTACTTAGCTTGAATTTGATAGCTATATCCACAATTATATAAATTTGGGAGTTCAAGTTTCTGCCTTTACATTTCAACAATACATTTGGATTGTGTTTCACACAAAAAGGAAGAGAAAAAATTTTTGTTCCGAAGGGGAAACTAACTACCTACTTGTCTATCCTACTACAATTAAAAGAAATGAAATGAAAAAAAAACCTTGTTCAATGTTGTCTGTAAATATTTGACTTTGCTAAACGTGCGCGGAGTACTTGTATCATTGTTCTCAGGCATTTTATTTTTCTCATTCCTACTATCCTTTATTATCGCAAACGTTAGTAAAGAGAAAAATTTAATCAAATATGAGAATAGTTATGGGTCTGAGAAAAACTCTCATGCAAAAGAAAAATAACCGGAAGAGGAATAAAGCAAAGAGAATGCCGACTGAATGTCAGAAAATATAAGGTAACAGAGGAAGGTTATGTGAATCAGTATTGGCTATAATTTATACAAGACAAAGAACATCAGAGTTTACTTCTTTTTCATGTGAGTTCTCGTCAGAGGAATACGAAAAACATAGTAAAGAACTTGTATGCAGAGCATCAAAAATCGTTTATTTTTCTTCTTATTTTCTCCGAAATGTTTTTCTAATGCTAACTAAGTTGCTCAAGGCTAAGTAATCGATTAAAACAGTTCTGTTGAACTAAAACTGTCTTATTGTGTCAATATAAGAACAAATAAATTTGTTATTGTTATAAACTATGACATATTCAGTGCCAATAAATAACTAACTTATATATTCAACAAAATCATCTTGAGTGTAGATTTTGAAGCATGATTTTATTTTACTTTTTTATTATCACGATTGAATCTCTCTAACATGAGTAATCATTTAATATTTGATTAACGTTTAAAACAGCAAAAAAATATTACAAAATACTATACTTTTCGATATAGAATCGAACAATTTCCTACTGTGAACTTCAGTTTTCTTATTTTACACTTATACGTTAGCGTGAGCCGATGTCTATAATTAAACCTTTAGTCATTTTAAATGTTTAGTTATTCTTTCGATATCAGTAGTTTTCTTGCTTATATTATTAAATTACATCTCATGCACATATTCATTTTATGATCAAAATTTGAATGAAGAAATCATAAGCATGAGATGCAAATTGATTAGCCAACACATGCTAAGAGAGCTCGCATACATCTCTTCCTAGTCAACTTGCGAGGGACTTTTTAGGACTCGCTGGGAATTTATTATGGATTTCTTAGGAATCTATGATGAGAATGACGAACACTGTGAATGGTCATAGATGATGTCTTTATCATCGTATTCACATGTACCACTCGTCAGTGAGGAAGTGGTGACTTTCTTTTTTCATCTTCTCTTTCGTAAATAGAAAAACTTAATTTGATTTTTTTAAATAATACATACTTTTGCAGTTGTCCTTGAGGTTAACCTAGATAAAAAACTGTAGGATTCAGTTTTACAAATATTTATCGTTGCAATTATTGTTATATTTAATCTAAATAGATAATATACTTCATTTTTTGACATCTAGGTTACCATCGTCATTGTTGTTGCTATTTATCTAATCTTATTTTACTTAGACAAAGTTAAGTATACATGCTTTACTCAAAAAAATAAAATAAAGTAAAGTGAAATGAAATACTTACAATTTAATATTGATTATGGAGTCTAACATCATACTTTGGCAATGGTGTAGCATCACTAGCAGTGTACAATGTTAGACGAGAAAATCAACAATCAATTTTAAGTATTGTAATTCACTTTACTCTACTTTACTTTACTTTAATCGGTAAAGTAAACTAAGCTAATTTGCTTTACTTGCTAAAATAAACATAAAGTACCACTCCTATCTTGAGACGTTTTTCCAAATAATCTTAATAAATTAATTCCGATTTTTTTTATATGTAGTATAATATTTACCGTTATAGGTGTTGCTTAAGATTAATTTAAATTAACAGGAATAAAATTGATATCTTAAAATAATATCTATTATCGAAGTGGTTGGCACAATTAATGTTAGTAAAAAATAAACAGAATCAAATCTTTTGAATCGATAGTTGCCGTTAGAATGGTAACTAAGATTGATCTAAAAAAAAAACAAATAGAATCTTTATTCTAATTTCTTAGCTTAAAACTAAAATTGTCTACTATTCAGTTTTAAATTTCAATGTTGTCTTTCTAACAGTTCGATATTCCTAGAACTAATTATTTAACTGTATCTCAGGTTTCCGAAAAGATGTACTTTAGAATATATTTAAAATGTCTATACACTTTGTGCAATAAGTTCACAAGAAAATTACCCACCGAGAGTATTTTTATTTTTATTTTGCTTACTTGCTACAACCTAAGGATTCAGTAGGTGTTATTTTGGTGATTCACTGGAGATTCATCAGGAATTTCTCAATTTTTTAAGGAAGAGCCGACTATGGCTTATTTAACAAATCAAATATATGACCTGTGCATACAGCTACAAGTAGCTAAATAATACTTAAATCTATGCATCATAATTTTTTTGAGCTTCGAAGTTTTCAGAGTTTAAAATTTTTTTTTTCTTTGAACTTGAACGATATAAAAATATCATTTCGTACGTGCAAAGAGTTGTCTAGAAACTGAAGTTTTGAGTCTTCAAAATCAGCTTTCTTAATACCTTCATAGTTATCTGTTTGTGACCACTCAAATGTTCAAGATATTTAATAGAATATAAATGAAAAGTTTAGCTTTGAAACATACTCATAATACTCTGATTTTGACTGCTAAAAAGCTCAAGTTTTAAATATAAATAGAAACAAAAATATTTGTATGAGGAAAAATGATCAAAACCTTTTTTATCAAGCGATAATACGGTTATCAATCATCGCTGCAATTATGGCGGTAAAAATGCTGTCAGATTTCGATTCTCGTGTGCTTGACACGCTTGTGAAATAGAATTGACGTGAATACATTCATAAAATTAACGTTTTAATCATTTACACACCTATATATATTTGATAAAAAACTCTGTATGCTTTCACGTTCAAAACTTGGATTTCCTAGTATTTAAACAATCAATTTCTTCCATACAGATGTGGCAGACATTTTGTAAAAAAATGTTTTTCACGATTGTCATAGTATCAGTTGAACATCACAGATGTGAGAGACATTTTGGTAGTAGCATTCATCCCGTCTGCGGCCGACTCTGTAGTAAGGATATGATTTATGACTAAAAAAAACACTTGACGGAAACTTATTTATACATGCATAGCACTAAAAGTTTAAACACGATCCAGAAGAACCGATTTCAATCGACTTCAATACTCTCGCAAGAAAGACAAAAAATGGGAATTTTTATATTTGAACTAAAACTTCATGAAAGACTCATCAAACTTTATGCTGTTTTATATCATTTGATAGCAAAAAATATTTACTCTTTCGGTTTCATTAACAGCTTTCATGATATTGATTAAAGCATAGCGTTCATGCTTACAAGACTCACATGTTTGAATTGTGTTTTTTAAAGCAGTATTTTCAACAGTATATATTTTGATGAATCTTTCAAGAATTTCTAATTTAGATACGTAAAGCCGCTTGTTTTTGTTCGTCGTAGGTATATAAATTGATGCAAGCTAATGCTGCATGATAACATGTAAATATCTCAGTATTATACATCCATGAATAATTTTTCAAGGAGATGCGTTTCGAAATAAATAATATTTCTTTTTTAGTTTGAGTCTACTACTTCCATATGGAACATTAGATCATTCTTTATGTATCAAGAGACAACACGAACAAAGCAATACTCGTTGAGGAATATCGCATGAAACGAGTATGCACACAACTAATATTCGATAATTCACCATTTGTTCAACTTCTTACTGATATTGCTTCGTGATTCATATCGTTTATTTCTGTTCCTCTTGTTATTTTAGCCTCAAGGTATTTCTGTCTTTAAGTGACACTACATAAATTACGATGTCTTTTATACACATAAATGTTTGACAATTACGTGTTCGTGTACTTTTCATGAAAGCTCTTATGTAAGATGCACATACTGCACAATTTAGGTTGAGTTTTAATTAGGTTATTCGTTCGTTCTAAAAAGCTTTAAATACTGATAAAGTCACAGATAAAAGCAAAATCACTTTTTTTTTCAAAACAACTGTCAAGGTTCTATAATCTTTTTTTTTTGTTGCGCATCAAAAACTCAGTAGAAAGTATAATTTTTGTAAGCTCATACGGTTTTTTGTGAGAGAAGATAAGACAAAATATCTTATGCCATTTGAGGAAGGCAGTTTCGAGCTAAAAAAGTACCATCTCGTTGTATCATGTTTGGTTGTATGTTGAGAAAATCGAATATTTCCTTGTATTAGTAGTAAAACAATCAAAAATGATCTCGTTTGTTGAAGTGTGCAGTATCGAAAGTCAGTTGGCCAAAAACAATAAACAGTATATTCAAAGTCAGCATGAAAAAAAACACACTTCTACTTTCCCTAAGTATCTTCCTTCTGAAATTTTACCAGTGTTTCCCCTAGGATTGGTTTTCCATTTTACACCTAATTTTCTAAAATATATCTAAGATCCGGTGTAGTTTCTGAGACTGATTTCGAATATGCTATTTATTTTTCTGTTAAGTGACTTTTGACACCAGAAACTGCAATAAATAAGGGCCTTTTCTGATCTTTTTTGCTACTAATACGAGAAAATATTTGATTTTCTAAACAATAAAAAAAGCCTCAAAAAATGGGTACTTCTTTTAGCTCGAAATCGTCTGCTTCAAATGAAATAAGATATTTCGTTTTATCTTCTTTCACAAGAAACTGTACAAGTTTACGAAAATTATACTTTCTACTGAGTTTTGATACTCAACTAACTTGAATTTTGGGATCTATATATCTTACATGGCTTCACGCTTTTTGATTTTTCTTCTATGCAAAAAAACAACTACAATAGGAGTTCATAATCATAAATCATATAAACTTCATAACGCTAAAAAAGACCACTGTTACATTTGGGATTAATCACGTCACAGCGTGATTTTTGCAATATGACTCTTTTATATGACAACATCATAATTGTAGATACAGATGATACAAAGAATTCTAATCGTTAACAGCTTATGGAATGAGTAATGAAACAAGCACGGAAGGAGAACTCACTACATATCAAGTGTCTTATATCAATTGATTTCGCTAGCGAATGTTACAACTCTTTTTTCGCTTTTTTTTCGAAACTAAAATGAACAGTAAAATGATTAGAACTCTAGAATCAACATGGAAAAATTATCTCAAAAAAATATATATACAAGATATACTGACAATACAATGTTGATGCTCTTGTGACATATATTGTAGCTTACCTACCAAATACATGCGAGTAGAAGCAACTAACACGAGAATAGCGAACTGACGTCATAGTAGAATAAGCGATATAGTAATGAAGAGAGAAAGAGCCTTGTTATGGAAGAAGAAAAATCACACAACACAGAACACAGAAAGAAAAAATATGCTGATTACTCTTGACTAAGTATCAAAAGAGCTTTTTCTTCCTAATCTACAAAACCTCGTTTTGTCACAGACAATAATATACATCTTAGATCTATCAAATATATGCGAATGATAATTGCTAATTGACATCAGATGAAATTCACACTCCGTTATACAGCAACGTTTGATTTAGTTATTAAACAAAAAATAATAAATAGATAAATAAGAAGTCTTTTTTTTCTTGTTTCGGGACTTCTTTATGATCATATTACTGTCTAACACAAACCGACGTTCTGTATACTAGTAAGAAAAAGATCTACTGCTTCCTAGCCAAGAGCAATCATCGTATTTTTTCTTTCTATTTTTTGTGAGTTTTCTTCTTTCATCACAGGATTATTTCCGTCTTCATCATTGCATTGTTTATTCTGCAATGAGGTCGGTTCGCTATTATTGTGTTAATTGCTTTCACTCGCATTTACTTGGTGAGTAAGCTATAATATGGATTGCAAAGACTTCAACATTTTATTGTCAACACATCTTAGCTTCTTTTCTCTTCGAAATAACTTTCTCATGCCGGTTCTAAAGTTCTAATCACGATAATATTTATTCGAGTATTAAAGATTTATCTATTTGACAAATTGTCTTTCTAGTCTACGAGAACGTTATTCACTTTCGAAAAAAAGAGTTGCAACAATCGCTGGGAGAAATCGATCGTTGTGAAACACTTCATAACTTTTTTGGTATACATATACGGTTCGGTAGACGATCTGGTTCCTTCTAGCTTCAAACGAGGCATGAAACATCCGTATGATGCTTGCAGTTGAAAACAATATTTCTATCACCAGACACACACACACACATAGTAGAGTGTGGGTGTAGTACTGCTAGTGTGTATATGAATATTCCTTTTTTCTAGCACATACACCCCATACTCTTTCAATCCAAAAGCCTATTATTCAATTACTCAATTTTCAACCAATCAATTCAATATCAACAAGTCAAAAATAAATCAATACAAATCGACAATTAGAACATAATGATAATGAGTATCTTCAAGGATATAAATGTTCACAAGCTGGATAACGCGGATCAAAATTTTTGTTAACCATTTTCTCATTTTCATTGAGCTGTGCCACAAATTTCCTTCAGTAAGATGAAAACACTTTCAGACAGTTAATTGAAATTCTGACGAGAGAAGATTCCTGGATGTTTCTTCGAAATTTCAACGAAACCTATGTGCGTTTGTGAGATGAAGTATCAATATCTTCAAAATAGAAAAAATAGCGGCTGAGGCCGAGCCATGAAAAAAATTTGAAGTAGAAATATTCTCTGCCTAGTGCCTTGAGGAGGCCCCATGTGAGTTATTTTGACGAAAACTCAAGTTCGTAAAAGTAATTTGAAACATTGATAGGTCGGCTTAGTTTTAGATGTTGCTTCCAAATACGTTATTAGTTCCTATTTCAAAAAAAAAGTCGGGTGGGTATATTTTGAATAAATTTTGAACGGACTGAGCTAGAGTGCTGTGATTTTCACTATTTGAAAGAGGGAATGAAGACGCATTGAACCATATGTAAAAATATCTTCTGAATACTTTTCTAACAGTTTTAGTCAAACATTTTCAAAAAACTTCTCCTCTCATACGTTAAGAAAGTGATTTTTCCTCAAAACATCTACGAAAACTTAAATTTTTCGATTATTCTGTTAACAAAATTGGGTACTAAATTGCACTCCAATGGCTAGGGTATCTTACTGGTAGTAGTTAGGAATAGAATTTTTATAGTTTTGTAGCTCTTCATTTGATGATTCTAGCACACTCCTGAAAACTATCTACTGACAAAAAAAAATAATATTTCTTGTTTCACTTTCGCAAATCAAGAAATACAAAAAAAAATACATAGGTGTCCAAACACTATTAGGACTACCTGTAAGTGCATAATTTTCATTATGAACATCAATTCAGTCATTGGATAATTAAATCGGTAGTTGTCAAAGAATTTTTAATCTACCGGGTCTCTGTAGACTAGTTACAGGTATAAGATGTGTATCTATGAAGTACATCTCGATATAGGCGTCAAACACATAGGTAGTTCAAGCTTAGCACCTCTGGTTTGGCCTATTTGTGTACCTCGGTACTAGAACAACACTCAAATCACTCAATCCGTTTTTCATCAAGAACAATACTGCTCGCGACTTATGCCCACACCAATGTCATGTTCGTAGAGCTAATTCTTACTTTTTGTTTTCCCATTATTTATACAGTCAAGTCCTTTCTTGAGTTTAAATTATGATTAAAATAAACTTTACCATCTGCTTTTTTGTCGCAAGTGTATGACAGCTTTATTTAAATTATAAAGTATGATTTAGATAAACTTTAATATTTGCTTTTCTGTCCCAATAATATGACAGCCTTATTTGAATTATACCTGGTGCAGTGTAAAGATTGTAATATTTGGCATTTTTCAAATATCGCACTACAGATAAATCATGTAATCTGGTTTTTTTCAAAAGACGCTCTGTGAAAAAGCTTACAAAAACTGTATGAACAAATCCCTATGATCATCTCTTTCGTTCTATCATTGTTGTGACGTCATCGTATATATGTATTCCATCTTTCGTTCTGTTGTTATGCGTGAATGGATATGTTTTCGTTTCCAGTATGTTCCAGTATATTCGTTTCGTTCTGTATGAATCTTGTATGCTCTCTCTACTACTCTCTTGTTAGTTCTTGAATCTCTGGTATTTTTGAGAATGTTCTTTTTGTTCTGAGCCGATGTGTATATATATATTTCCCTTTGGCAATAATAAAGTTGATTGTACATACACGTTAAAATAAACTTCTCTCTGACTTATAACTGCTTAGTGATTGAGTACCTTTCACAATCTTCTATACTCAAAATGAACGGGTCACTTGACGGTACTATGTCTCACCGTAATTAGCATAATAAAAGTATGTGAAAGTCTTCTTTTGTTTTGCAATAAGAATTTGTTCATACAGTTTTTGTGGAGCTTTTCACAGTGCATCTGTAAAAAAACACCAAGTTTATATGATTTATCTGTGGTGTGATATTTTCAAAAAACCAAATATTACAATTTTTATGCCGCACTCGCTGATATCAGACCAAATATCATCTTCAGAAATGAACAGGGTGCGAGTGTTGGTGGGTGGTAGGTGTGGATGAGTGTGAGTGTACGTGTATGTGACCCTTTTCTAATATGACAGCAACATCGACACCCACTCGCACACCCGCCCACACTCACACCCACATCCACACCCACCCTTTTATTCCATACCATATGATTAGTAAAATTTTAAGCTCAATGAATGTTTCTGAATTACAATTAAGGGACGGTACAGTCTGAAATATTGTGAGAAAAGTTTTTCTTTCCTTTTCTAAGCGTAGAAGTAGAAGATGAAGCAGGCAGAGGGCGCATTGGTTCTGTTTCGAATGACTTTCTAGGTCGTCTTTGAAATAACTAAAAATTTCTTGAAAATAATCGATCTTATTCTTCGATAAAGTCATATGTAGCTTGAGGGTGTGGGTGTGGATGTGGGTGTAGGTGAAGAAATGTACAGCACTCACACCCACACCCACACCCCACATCCACACCACTGAAAATAAACTAGTCTTCTATCATTCGAAATTTCTTTTATTCTGAAAACGAAAATACCCATGTTCTTAACATTATTTCTACTACAAATTTCTAGTTCGTTTTTAAAATTATTAATGACGTTTTAAGCATGTCTTCAATAAAGGTTTTTAGGGAAATATTCTTAGAAAAAAACAAAAGCTTTTAAACCTTCTTTATCTCCTTAAGTTTCGAATCGGTTCGGTTCGGTTTGGTTTGAGATTTTTTCGGTTCGATTCGGTTCGGTTCCAAAAAAACACGAACCGATCCCATCACTGTTTCACGTATTCATTTGTTACTGAAATTAGCTTTTATATTTGAACTAGAAAATAATTGTACATTTTTTATTTTTCCAAATACAACTGAAAGTACATAAATAAAAAAATATTCTCATATATTTTTTTTACCACGAAATAAACATTTATAATACTAAGCTAAGTTCACTGTTTTTTCATTTATTCATTCGAGCATGAAGAAGACAAACATCTCAAGAAATAATGTAGAGACAGAACTGAATACAAAAATATCTCATCAAAAATATAAGAAAGCATTTGATTATGTGTACTGTACACCAGAGAACATCACAGGGCAGGGCCGCCCTGTCACCCTGCCCTATCCGGCCCTGGGAGCAGGGCAGGGCAAAAAAATTTGCCTTGTGCTCTGATAAAAAATTTTTGAAAAATCTAATTCTAATCGATTTTTTCTTCTTGTGAACTACTTAGTAAAACCTAAAGCTTATGTTCTCATAGAAGAAAAAGCTTCTTTATTATTTATTCTATTTTTATTTTATAAATATGAAGATTTTATCTATCTTAATTTTTGACTAATAAAGATTTTTTTTTATTTATTTACATTTATTTTTCAAATATAAAGAATTTCTTTATTTTTATTTTATAAAGATAAAGATTTTATTTATATTTATCCTTTATTATAAAGAAAGGGAAAAATACAGTAACACCCATAAGTGGGACAAAAGAGTAGACAAAATTAATTTGTCAGTATTTTGATTTACACCAGTTAGCACTAATCACTATCGCACTTCGAAGTATGGCGTGCGTCAAAGTTTGATCTAGTGTTACACTTATCAGTATAGAAGGATGAGGAATTCACAAAGAAACTGGAGTTTTCAAATTAAAAATTCAGAAAAATGCGTTTCATACGCATCGCGATTAAAGAGGATTAAAGTTGAATAATCTTATTAAAATAGAAACACTTTAATCAAGTTTCAAATATGAAAAAGTTCATTGAAATTAGATTTATTTTGAAGTTTTAACACGGGTATTGTTCTCTAGTATGCGATTTTTTTCATTGTCAACTGGGGCTTATTTTGACACTTTTTTGAACCTACATGAATAAAATTTTAATATCAAACTTGAAAGCAGCCACATAATTTTTATCAATTTTGGAGATCTTGTAATAAGGAAACTCGAATTAGTAGCGCTGTCCTGCCCTGTCCACATGGCATGGCAGGGCACATGGCAGGGCGTGAGAAAAGCGCCCTGTGACGGTCTCTGCTGTACACGTGTAAAAAGTTGCTCAGAAAAAATTTCGATAAAAAAATGTATCTCATTTACACTCAAAAATTCAAATTTTTGAGGTACAATGGGCGTTTTTCGTTATAAATAACGTTTCAACCACTTTTATGCATAAATTTGACGAAATTTGGCAGAAAAACGAGTAAAAAAAAGTGGAAAAAAAAGAAAATGTCGAAAAAATGGATAAAAACATGATTTTTTTGTGCGGTTTTTGAAATAAACGAAAAAAACGCATAAAATTTGGCTAAAAGTTGCTACTTTTGTTCAAAAAACGTCAAAAACCGACATGTCTGCCTGCTTGGATATTGTTGGTGAGCCTTCATATTTTACCTATCCTGTACAGTGATGGAAAAAAAATCAAATAAAGCCGTGATACAGTGCACATGTTTTTCAACTATCGATTGACTCACTCTCTTCATCAGCTAAGCTGTCTGATTGATTAGTAATAGAACGAGCAAAATAATAAAAATATTTTTGTAGGAAAAAATCCAATATGTCTGAGTAATATGTGATCATTCTTTGTCTCACGTATACGGTTGAATGCATGCAAGCCAAAATTTTTTTCGATGTGCACATAAGCAAAATAATGCTTTCATTTTCTTTATTAAACAAAGTCGACACACTATCAAGATAGTCTACTCGTCATCACACAACTTACCGTATCAATACAAGAAGCACACGTAAATCTTTTGAAATTGTAATATCTTTCTAAAGCCCTTTTAATTTATCACTATTCAGAAGATTTTTCTGTCCTTATGTATTACAACTAACGATGGAACGCTCTCTTTTCATTCATATTATACCCATGCAAAGGGGATCTGAGATTATAATCACCATCAAAGGATTCGTGCGAAACTTCTAGTTTTAATGGATTTGTTCCATAGGAAGTTAGTTTTCGAGTAAAATCATATCCCAGAATTTGATCTAAACCTTTATCAACATTAAAGCCTTGCTATGACTAGCCCTCATCGTGTCCTCTCATTTGCGAACATAAAATCGAAATTAAATATCTGTTAAATTCAATTTCAGTTGTTTTTTAAATTTAATTTATTCGGATTTAAAATAATCTTAGGTCTGAAGGTTTCGCTTTTCAAATTTCAAAAAAATTGGCTACTATATAAGTGCTAAGTAATTTTAAATAAAAGCTAAATAAAAAATTAAATTTTTGCTAGGTAATTTATTGAAAAATATTCTAAGTGAAACAAGTATTTTTGTTAAGTTTTTTATTTTAATTCTAAGTAAAACAGTTTGATTTTCTTAGTAAAATATTGTTAATCGCTAAGTTAATATATAATTTTTGTTAAGTAAAATGACATGAATATCTTAGTAAAAATGTTAATTGTACATTTATTGTATCAATAGAGCTTTTGTTGTTTTTCGTGGTCGTTCTTGTTTTCTTTTTTTTTTATCGAAATGTATCGGACATGTCCATCGCGGCAGCGGCAGCGGCAGGTTTTTTAAAAAATCACCGCGGCAGCGGCGCGGTAGCGGCAGATTTTTTAAAAATCATCGCGGCAGCGGCGCGGTAGCGGCAGATTTTTTTAAAAGACCATCGCGGCAGCGGCAGAATTTTTTTGGGGAACATTGAAAAACTGCATGAATTTAATAGAATTTCAGGGTTTACAAACGAAACACCCCTAGACTGAATGAATCTGATGGACTAGTACCAATATCTCTGGTCAAATATAGTCGCAGCAGTGAAATTAGAAACACTTTTTTGTAAACCGCTGTGGCACGTTTATTTTATAATTCATCGCGGCAGCGGCGCGGCAACGTTTTTTTATAAGTCATCGCGGCGCGATAGCGCCGCGGCAACATTTTTTTATAAACCGTCGCGGCGCGGCTGCGGTGCGGCAGCTTTTTTTTTCTAAGTCCGCGGCGCGGCAGCGGCAGATTTTCAGCCGCGATGGACATCTCTGAAAGGTATATCCTTTGCTGATAGAGATGTTTTACAAAACTTCAACCTAATAGCTATGTCTAAAATATTTTTACAAATATATTCTTTGAAGAAGCTCAGACAGTCGCAAAGTCGGTTTTTTTTATTTCGACGCGTTGCTATACCCAGGTCGAATTCACCCTGTCGAATCCGATAGAAATTCGCCGGAATTTGTCGGAATCCTAACCACAGGATTCCGACAAGTGGTTCTGGATGTCGGAAAGTGTCGGAGTTTCAGGGATTTCGCAGGATCCTGATTATTCCGACATCCGGAACCTCCTGTCGGAATCCTGTGGCTAGGACGCCGACAACTTCCGACGAGTTCCCGTCGGATCCGTTAAAATCCGGTAATTTTTCCGATATAATCCGATATAATCCGACGTAATCCGACAGTCGGATCGAATCACCTGGGTAGTTTAGTTTTTTAATTCAATATAAACTCTCAATGACAGATCAGCAGAAGTATATAAGAAAACGAGGGGAAGAGCGTACCAAAAAGTGTCAGACAGAAGAGAAGTCTCGAGAAAGCAATACAAATCTTATGGAAAAGAAATAGCAAGAGAAAAACAAATAGGATTGTACTAGAACATTCTCTAAGAAAATAGGCACCTACATCAGAACGAAAAAAAATCAATAAGTGATATATATGTGTGTCAGTATCCAGTGTTGGATTCACTTCAATATTAGATCCGCCTAGGTTAATCTCGGGTGCTCGCTTTGAGCTGGTTCAACATCGGATTGAGGAATTTGTTTTAATTAAAACCTCGCCTACTCTCAAGAGAGATGTTAGATAAAAATTCTTGTTGATAAATGGCCTTGCAGCAATGATACTCTAGAAAATACAATAGTCGATATACAAATTTAAGTAACATTCGTGAACCTCTACGTAAATCTCTATAGAAGAACAGTTTCTTAGGAAAACTATCCATTAGAGTTCAAATTCGAACATAGGCTCTACATTGATGATTTTAATATATGAAGTACCACTGCTCCATCACAGTTCATCAACGAGAATTTCCACCCAACATATATCTTGAGAGTGACGAAGGTTTTAATAAAAAAATTTTCTCAATCCAAAAATGGACTGGTTCAATGTGAACATACGAGATTGGAGTGAATTCAAAATCGGATGTCGACATATATATCACGATACCAGTCGAACGATGATAGAAGGAAACCAAGAGAAAACAATATATACATTATAGTACTATAAAAAATTTTCCTTATCTCCGATAATCGTACTTTATATTTACTGGAAATTACTCAGTAATAATAATTTTTACTTAGCGTTTCTATTTTGTTAGTATAATTTCTATTTATTAACTTAACAAAAATATTTTTTACTTAGCGATTATCTATCAAACTTAGCAAATATTTTTTTTTTTACTGGGAAACTTTTAATTAACTGAGCGTTCAATATTTTCACTTAGCATTCAATTTTTTTAATGAGCATAGAAATTTTACTTAGCAAAAACCAACTTAGCATTTTAATAGTTTTACTTAGCAAACAATTTGTAGCCAAAAAAATTTACCGATAACAATTTTAAAACAAATTAAAATTTCAGTTATATTTTTAAACTTGTTGAAATTTATAGAGTTCGCTAGAGATTGAGCTTCATTATTTCAATTTAACAACCTGTAATTTGTAGAGAGCGCTAAACTACAATAGTGCTTCTTTTCTTTGTAATTACTGGAATTTATAGAGTTCGCTAGTTATTGAGTTTCACTATTTCAATTTAATGAGCTGTAATTTGTAGAGTGCGCTAAAATATAGTAGTGCTTTTTTTATTCTTAATTGATTGCAATTTATAGAGCTCGTCAGACATAATTGTTACTCTGAATGCCATCAGCTTTTTTTTTTTATTTTGAACAGACCATATAATTAACATAGTAAAATGGAGTCAAACATTGAATGGAGATCACTGATTGGGGTGCAAAAGCATTTATAGACAAAAATCATAAATACTAAAAATGCTGTTCTAAAAAAAGGCGGCTCAGAAATATAGATGTTAATGAGCATTTTCTCTTGATGAACACAGTTCGATTTGCCCACACTACAGTCGGAACAAATATCAAGTTATCACAACAAGTTATAATACAATCGCCTTAAAAACTCGCTTTGTCTTTAACTGAAATTTTTCTTAGTTCAGCACAAATCGACGACCCTTGCTCGTGCACTAGGAGTATTAGTTTAACAATAACAAAAGAAAAAAAAACAGCTAGTACATTCTATTTTTGACTTCCATTAAAACTTTCCGGAGCTACATTCAAAGGCAAATTTTAATTCAACTAAAAGCTAACGTCCTCTAGAAATTACTGCAATGGTACTAAATTTAAATAGTTTCTGTGATCAATAACTTACGTCCTCTACAAATTGCAGTAAATATCTGAATATTAAAAAGTTTTTCTTGTCAAAAAACTAACTGCCTCTACCATTTACAGCATGTTTAGTAAAAACAATAAATTTTTAGAAAAACCTTTTAAAACAATTTACTTTCAATATTCGGTCGCAGTAATCGAATTTTAAAAATTTAAATATAAATTTTAATCATTTTACAAAACATCGACAAAAGCATCAAATTTAAATCAAACGAAATTTTAAAAATTTTAATTTACTTAAAATTTATTCTCTTTACGTTCGCAAATGAGAGGTCGCCAGCTTGAAGAATCTGAAATTATTTTATTGTTTGTTTTAAAAAAATGACTAAAAATCCTGTTTAAGTCTTAGATCTGCAAGTATCCATGCAAAAAAATTGAAAACAGAAAAAATGATATGTATTTGTTTTGATATATATCAACAAATACTAAATAAGTGTTAGCTGGTCAAATAAATATTGAAAACAATAGCTTTGATGTTTCTTTTAATATACTTCAGTATTCACGCAAGTGTTTTGATCAGGTATAAGTTTATGGCCAAAAATCTTGTGCAGCCTCCTCAACATATTAAACAAATCTATTTAATATTTGAAAAATCGTTGATATGGTATAGAAAAGTTGTATGTTTATACATATATCGAGTGAATGGATTAACCAGAAATATTGCAGGAACAGTTTTCTGTAGAAACTCTTCATCCTTAGAGATATATTTATATGTTCATGTCAGATATGCGTTCTTTCTTAACTACTGTCTTTGCATAGATTGATATGATTCCTATGAATGATTCGACTGAATTCGTCAACTACTCGTTGCTTAAGAACGATGTTTTCATCGATGCAAAAGAGCCGGCAAATCCAGTTTCAAATGCCGAAAATGCAAGAAACGTTCAGAACAATATCATCCCTCGAATAAAAGATTACACGATTCGTCAGAATATGTATGACTTTTTCTTTCGATGTAAAATGTCATCATTGTTGCTCTTTCCTAGGAACTTTTGTTGCAGTTCAATACTTAAGAAAAGTACCAAACCTATCTTTTTATTGCCTATGATCACAAGCATAGTTACGGTCATAGGTATACTGGTAGTTTGTTTTACTGCACCGAAATCATCAGGTACGTACTTGTTGCTTTGTATTCTTCGTATTCAATACGATAAAAACGCATAGTTAATTCGGTTATGTTTTACCAGTATTGTGAGTTTTAGTTAACAAGATTAAAATTATGATCATATCTTATATAGGCATATTCGAAGCAAATCATAAAGCGAGGACAGAATTATAAGCGTTAAAGCTAATTCAGTTCTCCATTTCAAATTAGGACTGACGAATGCGAATCAATCACGGTGACTATCACCCAGCGGCGGCGGAACGATTTCAATCTAGGGGAGGCTCGAAATTTTTTTCAGAGGATGAGGATGATGAGAGGTGAAATTGAAAACAAAAAAAGTCTGGTACTAATAGGTGGTCTGTTGACAATTTACTTCTGACTCTAGTTTTCTCAAAACTTGTAAAATAATGAAAAATATTACTGTAATATTTATTTTTCACAAAATGATAAATAAGAACATAAAAATTCTAAAACAAATTTCAGGAGAATACAGGAAATGAAACACACAGATAAAAAACACTAAATACAACCAAAAAATATTTTCTACTTTGATTGTTTAAAATAAATGTAGAGCAGATACTATTTAAGTCTAGTTCATCTAATCTCTCTTTATGAATGTGAGGTATAATTACATGATTTCAACGCTGTTGTGTCATACATGATCTCTCTGAGTAGGAGTTGAGGGCTTAAAATCAGGAGATGCTCTTTTATTTTATTACCTTACAGTAGGAATGCCAATTATATTTAGTGAACCAGCCTAACTGGCAACTACGTTTGTCACTTGTCGATTTAAAATATGATTGTTTTTCAGGAATATAACGAGTGTCAGACATACAACAAAGAAGATTACATTTCAGCTGTGTTTTATTTTCAGTTGTGATGACAGATGAAGCTTCTGTTGGTTCTGTTGACAAAAATTCTTTAGATAAGTTTACACTTTCCGCATGATCAACTAAATCAATAGATGAAATATTCAAACTATCTGTATGAGTATCAGCAATTGCATCTGTTTTTTGCTTTTTATTTTGAAAAAAAGACGTAATTTGATATTGTTTACTCGACATTCACATTGAATGTTACAAAATATTATTATTCTTTTCAAATTTCAAAATCGTTAATACAATCAAAGACGAAATAGTTTGAAATTTAAATGATCGCCAAAGTAGACGTCGTCACGGGTAATAATAAATGGCCGAAAATGAAGCCGAAAACCGAAAGGACCGAAAAACATGTGATTGGCTATCATCCATTTGAATCATATTTATAGATGATTCAAACGAATGATAACCAATCGCATGTTTTTCGGTCCTTTCGGTTTCATTTTCGGCCATTTATTATTACCCCGTCGTCACCATGAATTTGGTGGATACCTTGACTATTCCTCTTTCTCTTTATAAACGATCCGCTAATAGAAACAGACTAAATACTATTTCAAAAATGAGGAATGTATATGAGCGTCATCTTATGATCACCCTAAAATAGATTTTAAAAATTCATTCGATACTTGTCACCAATCAAGATTCTGCGTCGTATTTGCCTCTTTTAGCAGTTTTTTTTATCATTTTGTTGATCTTCATGAGCAATAGACTAAGTATTCAAGAACAATCGATCAAAATTTTCCCAATTGTGTCTTCATTAAAGATGAGATCTCCAACTTTTTTCAAATTAAATGAGCCTCTCTAAGCCTTCTTCTCCGTTTTTTAGGGGAGGCTTGAGCCTCCCCAAGCCTAATGGGTCCGCCGCCTATGCTATCACCAGTAGATCTGATACTTTGTCCATAAGTCAAACTCTTTTAAGAAACAAGGATAATAAGTATCTCTAAGACGAAGATTATTCCATTGTCTATATTTTTTCCTCATATTTCAATAAAATAAAGAATTTCACGATCTGTAATTTTACAAACTGATGCTACGCATTGTTACTTATTGCAGAAAAATCAACTTTATCCTATTCAATGTTCTTGAATCACTTCTCGTATAACTTTTGGTAATAATTTTTCGCCTCTCTGAATGAAAACAGTAGATTATCCTGGATTTTTCTCTCTATGTCATGGATATGTTCTTGCATATAAGAGAAATGCGAAAGAATAAGAAAAAATGCAAGTGATTTTCTCATGGAACGTGATGAAAGAAAATATGTCTTCTCCACGGAACACATCTTCTTTACATTTTCTCACTTTATGTTGCCTGTTGAGGAGAGCAAGCACTATTTATGTTCCATTTACATCTTCTTTCGTTCTACTATCGTGTCTGAATGAGTATATGTACCCTGTTCTAGTATGTTTAGGTACATTCGTTTTCTTTTTCAATCTTTCTGTTTGGTTCATGTATGTTCTCTCATATTTTCTAGTGGTTTATTTCTGTTACAGCATTTTGAAGCTATACAATTTTGTGCATATGTCATAAAATAAGTCTTTTATCTGACTAATAAGTGATTAGTAGTAGATCATTTTCACAAAGTGGACAAATACTAAGCACATTTCTATTTTAACATCGCTCACATGTATCGATAATAAAAATGTGTAATAATCATGATGTCTTGAAATTATTATTAAACCTGATATCAGACAAATTGTTTTTTAATTCACTATGTTCAATCAATTGTGGCAAAGAACACATTGTATTTAATCTCTATAAATGTTTATACGAGATTTTGAAAAGTATACCTCATATATTTGAAACGGAAACTATATTGGATCATGATGATGAATAGGAAGAGCAAGATTCCGAAAATCCATTTATATTAGCAGCGATGTACCCCCATTTAGGTGAATGTTTCTCTTCTATGAACTCACACACCTATACCTATATTCTACCTTTCCAATCTATGATAAAGTACGCTTGACTCAAAAATCTTTTTTGAAAATTGATCCACGTCCATTTTAGAACGTTAAAGGTACTTGCTTCACATTTCAAACAGACAGATGTCATGAAAAGAGTTGCATTGATGGGCCGATGATTCATTGTTCTTTGTGCAACAAGAACTTGATTCACTCTTTTTTTTCAAATTATTATCATCATGAGACTGATTAATTATTTTCTTGATCTTTTATTGTATTCTCAATCTTCGTATCATTTTAATTTCTTTATTAAGAAAAACGTTAGCTAAAGATCTTCTTTTTCTGTACGATAAGTAGCGACGTGTAAGATGAGTTTTTAAGAAGTTAGCTTGTGAAAATCTTTCTTTATTGATATATAGCCAATAGTAAGAATTTTTTTGGAGTTTTTTTTTTCTACTCTATGAATTCTACTAACGAGAAAACTATGAACTCAAACAACAGGTATTTATGAGTATGACATTCGCATTACTATGGTTATCGGTAAGTGGTAAGTAGTACTAGCTAGTGAGGGCATATTGGTGAGTTTGATTTTTGTCTCAAACAAAACCTATTTTATGAACTTTGATCCAAAGTGTTCGAAATCATGAAATCCAGAGGAAGAACACATAAGAAAACGAATTTGCCCACATCAGAATTTTTAGCACAAGTCTATAACGGGTGAGGCAGATTAAATGGCTACACTTTGCATTTCAATTTTCAGTCATTTAATACCAGATTATACTTGTTTTTAAAATGGGCAAAATTTTGAGCGACCGAAATTGAACCGTGCGAAAATTGGTCGTACAGAATTTTGTTGCTTTCGAAAACAAATACAATGAGCTTTAGTGTGTCAATTGTAGAGCTTTTCACACTGCATCTAGTGGCATATTTTGCTTTCTTTAAGTAAAAACTATCAAATGATAAAAAAGATGAAATAAGAAAAAAACGAATTCATCTTATACAAAGAAAACCTCGTTGTCGCATGATCGAACTTAGATCGCTCGAAATTCTGTGCATTTTGAAAGGAAAAAGTGCAACGGTTAAAAAAAGCTAGTCTATATAAATTGTAGAGTTTTTCGCTTTGCATCTTGTGGTATATTTTGTCTTTTTAATACAACGTATTAAGTGAGTGAAAATTGAAAGACAAAGTGTAGCCATTTAACCTGTCTCACCCGTTATTTCGATGCAGAATGAGACAGCGAATCACGGACTAACCGTTGATGCAGTTTTCTTCTAGTTATTTTATTAACTAAAGTTTTTCAAGGTTTGATTGTGTCTAAAATTGCAACCATACGTGCTGCCATTTCAGAAGAACATATAGTATTCATATTAACAAAACATGAACCTATTATGTGGTTTTCTGGAATCGATCTAAGATGATTAGTGGAGGTTTCTCATTTGTATAATTATGATATCTACAAGAAGATTGTGACAGCGTGTACAGTATTCTGTCAAAAACTGCATCATATCCTTGAGAAAAGAGTCCATCGTCAAGCCATGTCAAAAGCAATTAAGAAGCCTGATCCTTCATAATATATCCAAAATATCGATAGAAACACTATTAGTTCACCATAGGTTCAGCTTATGTTAAGTATTTCTGGACGGTTCATCTAATACTTTGCTCAGTATTGGCTGCTCTTTAAAATAAGACTATTCAAAGGCAAGCGAATAAATGCTTTGACAAACTTATTGTTAGTATACATTCTTCTGGATGCAGTACATATATGGTATAGCAATGTGCATCAGAAAACATTAAATATTTTGCCAAATAGGTGATTTGTCTTTTTATGCGTCCTTTTCCTTTATTAGTAGCTTTTCGAATTGTGCGGTCTTGAGATTTTCTCTTTGAAAGAACTATATCTCAAAAATAACGACACTATAAACTTTGAGAAACTATGAATGGATTTACATTCCTCAACTCCAAAGTCATTGGATCAAACTTCAAACACATGGTTGTTTTCATAAAAGAAGCTTCATTGAAGCGAAAAATTAAACTGACACATTTTCCGTTACCCAGTAAGATAACTTTTCAGTAAAAGAAATTCGCTGTCTCAGCCCTCTAATCAAATCAAAAGCTCTTATCAATTACCGGAAACCATCATACAGCTGTACAGGTTATCTTGTAACAGTGGATTATGATCACGATATTCAACATTAGAAATCAACCATCACTCAACTCATCAGATGGTAACTGTTAATAAACTGTCAGTGCTCTATTCATTGTGTAATCTCGAATATTCGTAAAAAAGCTTGTTATATTCTAATTGTTGTTGTTAATCAAAAGTGCGTAATATTCATGATGCGATAACGAGAGTTTTGCAACACAGAGATACTGGCATTCATTTGATTTTGAAACGATCCGAAATTTTCATCCTTATGTTATAATTGTAGCTAATGACATATCCTTAAAGAACCAGCCAGACAGAAACGAAAGCTGTTTTGAACTCGTAATTAGGGGACGTTCACAGTTCGTTTTCTCATCACGCTAATTTCCTTCTCTGTTCTTCCTCAATCACTATGAGTTTCGCGAGACTCAACGAGGTTCCATTGAAAAGAACTGCTTTCCATCCAGATTTGTTTGTAATAATCTGACAATTTCTGATAGAAAATCATCAGAATTATGAAAATCTGATATAACCCATTAGGGATAATTGAATCGTAGTAGATGATCAGTCTTTATTTCTTTGTTCTTGTATTACATAGTCCCAAAATGTCAATTTAATTTTCAAGCAACGATCCGAAATCCAATTGAATATAAGTATGACCCACGAGCTGTCGCCATGGGTGACTTCAACAACGATAGTTGGCTAGATATTGCTGTTGCTAATTATGCTGCTGACAATATAGCCATATATTTTGGATATGGCAATGGCATGGTGGCAAGCCCAATCACGTTTTCAACTGGTTCTGGTTCAGCTCCGTACATGATTGCTGTTGGTGATTTTGATAACGATCATCGACTGGATCTAGCCACCGCAAATTTTGGTACAAACAGCGTCGGTTTACTTCTTAGATTTCAAAATGGATCTTTTGCGAACAAAAAAGTTCTGTCAACTGAATCATCTCGTCCGGTTTGGATCCATGTAGCAGACCTCAACAATGACGCAGCACTAGATATTGTCACCGCTAACCACGGCACACACAGTGTAAGCGTATTTTATGGATATGGAAATGGAAGCTTTTCAAATCAAAGCACATATTCAACAGGTTATGATTCTTTCCCGTTAGCGGTTGTTAGTGGCGATTTCAACAACGACAAACAGATGGATCTTGCTATTGCTAACTACGGCACAAACAATATCGGTATAATGCTTGGAAGTGGTAACGGTACTTTCGCAAAGCAAAGCACATTCTCAACCGGTCTCGACTCTCACCCATACTCGCTTGCCGCTGGTCATTTAAATGAAGACGACATACTAGATATTGCCGTCACCAACTATGGAAATAACAGTATAGATGTACTTCTGGGCAACGGAAACGGAAGTTTTATGAGCCAAGTGACTTATTCCCTTGGTGTTGCTTCTCCATATTCTATTGGCATTGGTGACTTTAACAATGACAATAGAATGGATTTAGTCCTAACCAACAATGGCACTCACAATATAGCTTTACTTGTCGGATACGGCAACGGTACCTTTGCAAGCCCAACACTGTATTCAACTGGATCTTCTTCATCAATCTCTATTGCCATAGGTGATTTAAACATGGATAATCGCTTAGACATTGCCTTCATCAACATTGATACAAGCACTATAAGTATCATGCTTGGTTATGACGAGTTTTTTCCTATTCAAACGACATATGCAACTGGCTGTTACCCATCCTATGCAGCTGTTGGTGATTTTAATAACGACAATCGACTGGATGTCGTCGTCGCTAGTACATATAACAGCAGTGTAAGTGTACTTCTCGGATATGGCGATGGCTCTTTTGCAAATCAAATGACATATTCAACTGGATCTCAACCATACTCTGTAGCTGTTGGCTATTTTAATAACGATACCCATCTAGATATCGTCGTTGCTAACAATGGGGATAACAATGTAAGTGTACTTCTCGGATATGGTGATGGATCTTTTGCAAATCAAATGACATATTCAACTGGCCTTCAACCATACTCTGTAGCTGTTGGCCATTTTAATAATGATACCCATCTAGATATCGTCGTTGCTAATTATGGTAACAACACAGTAAGTGTACTTCTCGGATATGGCGATGGCTCTTTTTCAAATCAAACTACATATTCAACTGACCCTCAACCATACTCTGTAGTTGTTGGCCATTTTAATAACGATACCCATCTAGATATCGCCGTTGCTAATTTTGGTAACAACACAGTAAGTGTACTTCTCGGATATGGCGATGGCTCTTTTTCAAATCAAACTACATATTCAACTGGCATTCAACCATACTCTCTAGCTGTTGGTTATTTTGACAATGACACTCATCTAGATATCGTCGTTGTTAATTCGATTGACAACACAATTAGTGTACTTCTCGGATATGGTGATGGATCCTTTGCAAATCAAATGACATATTCAACTGGCTCTGGTCCATATTCTATAGCTGTTGGCCACTTTAATAACGATACCCATCTAGACATCGTCGTTGCTAACAATTGGGATAACAATGTAAGTGTACTTCTCGGATATGGTGATGGATCTTTTGCAAATCAAATGACATATTCAACTGGTTCTGGCCCATACTCTGTAGCTGTTGGTGACTTTGACAACGACACTCGACTGGATCTCGTCGTCGTTAATTTTTATAGTGACAATATGAGTATACTGCTTCATTATAACAGAGGAGCTCTGAAAGACAAGGTAACATTTGCACTGAGTGATGGCTCTCATTTGCAAAGTTTTGCCATTTTTGATTTCAATAACGATAGCTTATTGGATATCGCCGTTGTCAATTATGGTACTAATAACATAGGTGTTCTTCATGGATATGGGAATGGCAGTTTTGGAAAACAAATGGTGCTCTCAACAGGCTTAAATTCCCATCCTTACTCAATCGCTATCCATGATTTCAATAGAGACGGTCAAGTAGATATAGCCGTGGCCAATTATGGTACTAAAAATCTTGCTGCGTTTCTGGGAAATGGGAATGGAACATTTGAAAATCAAAAAGGTTACAGTGTAGATTTCGATTACGCTCCATTGTTGATTGATGCTAGTAGTTTCAACAAAGAAGGACGTACTGAAATTTTTGTCGCATATGATGACATCGATCATGTAGATGTGCTTGTTACAATCGGATCTTTCGGTCCTCAAATGATATATTCAACTGGCACTTGGCCGAGGTCAGTAGCTGTTGGCGATTTTAATAACGACACCCATCTGGATATCGTCGTCACTAATTGGGGTGACGACACTATAGGTGTCCTTCTCGGATATGGGAATGGCTCTTTTGCAAATCAAAAAACATATTCAACTGGTTCTTCCCCATGGTCCGTAGCTGTTGGTGATTTTAATCACGACACCCATCTGGATATTGTTGTTACTAATTATGTTAACAACACTGTAAGTGTACTTCTTGGATATGGCGATGGCTCTTTTGCAAATCAAACGACATATTCAAGTGACTCTGGGCCAAGGTCTGTAGTTGTTGGTGACTTTAACAACGACGCTCAACTGGATATCGTCGTTGCTAATTATGAAGACAATACTGTAAGTATTCTTCTTGGACACAATGATGGCTCTTTTGCAAACCAAAGAAAATATCCAACTGGCTCTAACCCATGGCCTGTAGCTGTTGGTGATTTCAACAATGATACCAGACTGGATATCGTTGTCGCTAATTATGGCGACAATACTGTAAGCATCCTTTTCGGATATGGCGATGGCTCTTTTGCAAATCAAATGAAATATTCAACTGGCTCTCAACCAGAGTCCGTAGCTGTTGGTGACTTTAACAACGATAACCGATTGGATATCGTCGTTGCTAATTATGGTGACAACACTACAAGTGTACTTTTCGGATATGGAAATGGCTCGTTTGCAAATCAAACGAAATATTCAACTGGCTCTGGACCAAGTTCTGTAGCTGTTGACAATTTTAATAACGACACCCTATTGGATATTGTCGTCACTAATTGGAATGACAACACTATGAGTGTCCTTCCTGGATTTGACAATAGTGCTTTTGCAAATCAAATGACCTATCCAACTGGCTATAGTCCTTCTTCTGTAGCTGTTGGGGATTTTAATAGTGATACCCGATTGGATATTGTCGTCACAAATTATAATAAGAAAAGTGTTAGTGTATATCTCGGATATCCCAATGAAGGTTTTCTAAACCAAATGAAGCTCACCACTGGCAATGGATCTCGCCCTAAGTCATTCGCCATTGGGGATTTTAACAATGACGCTCAAATAGATATTGCAGTGGCGAATTCAGGCACTAACAATGTTGGTATTTTTCTGAGATATGACAATGGTTCTTTTTCAAATCAAATGATATATCCAACTGATTCTTCTCCATGCTCGGTAGCTGTTGGTGATTTCAACAATGATACCATTCTTGATATCGTCGTCGCAAATTATGGCAATGACAATGTTGGTATATTTCTTGGATGTGGTAATGGTTCTTTTTCAAGTCAAAAAACGTTTATGACCGGTTATAACTCTCAACCGAACGCGGTTGCTGTTGCCGATTTCAACAACGACACCTGGCTAGACATTATGGTCGCCAATTATGGCACAAACAATGTAGGTGTGTTGCTTGGATATGGGAATGGCTCTTTCGCAAGTGTAAAAGTTTTTTCGATCGGTTATGGATCCCTTCCATTCTCGATTTCCGTTGATGACTTAGATAATGATGGCAAGTTGGATTTCGTCGTCGCCAACGAAGGTGCTGACAACTTTCAAACTTTTTTACAGACTTGCTAATATTGCCACTGGTGTATTGAGTTTTTTTTCCATTGTTCGACTGTTTATAACTTCTACTTGGTGCTACTAATATTTCGTCTAACTTCTTTTTTCGGTGTGGATGTGTGTTGAAAATTAAATTTTACATAGAGACAAAAAATATCAAGTGAAGCTACCATCATGAGTTTCAATTTGGTAAAGAATCTCGTCAGGTGTAGGGTGTGTTGTATGTCAAGCACGTCATAATGTCTTTGAATCTTCCTCTAAGCTTTCATCAGATGATTAAACAGAATGGTTTTTTTCGAGTGATATTAAGATCGTAGGGAACATAGATAATCTATAATTAAATTTTATAGTTTTTTTCGAGACGTATGAGAAACTATAATTGGCTGTTATCGAGTTTCTGTACGACATGCGGAAAGAGGGAAAATTGTTTGTATAGCGCATGAGTATTCTTTTGTATAATCTGGTTCATTTTAACTGCTCATAGCAGTTGAAGCGGGATATTTTTAGTATTTATAATTTTTTTAGCGACACGTTTACTCTTTCTGGGTTATTAATCTTCAGTGTTCATAGTCAGAGGATGTTGACCAATCTAATGAAACTCTTTCATATTTTCAAAACAAAAAATGCTTTATTGCGTAACTTGGTTATACATGATCTCAGTATAACATTGGCTTCCATGGCTGACATGAGGAAAAGTTTCTATATTCTACACGTGAAGAAACAACTTTGCAAAAGTTTGCGTTTCAACGCATTTTTTAAAACGCATTGAAATGCACGTTTTTAGTGATAGAAACGGATATGTATCGACTAAAACGCGTTTTAAAAAGCGCATTTGAATGCGTTTAAATGGCATATTATTGTTACAAAACAACGCATATGATCGATCTCCTCTGAATCATTTTGAAAGAATCAGATTTATAGATAATTTTTCAGTAATGATGGGTGTGGGTGTGAGTGTGGGCTAGAGATATCGCCGATCCACATCAACGGTTGTTTCTCTCTTGGCGAAAATTCTTCAGGTGGAATCTTAATATTATATCTACATAGGAATGCAGTTCGTAATAATACAGTTAAAAACATTTGAATTACATAATAATAGATACAATGATTAATTTAAAGACATTTGCGCATTCAAAGTTTCAATAATAGTATTAACTATACCTATAATCTTAGCCAAATATAGGAGTCAATAACTATTATAGAATGAAAATTTTTAACAAATATCAAAGAATTGTAATCACAAGTAGGGTGTGAGTTAGAGAAATCGCCGACCCACACCAACAGTTGTTTCTGTCTTAGCGAGACTTCTTCAGGTGGAATCTTAATATTATATCTATATGTAAGTTTTTGTTCGCAATTGGAAGTTATCGTATATTTGAGAATGAAGAAAACTTGGAACTGGCCTGGATTCAAGACGATGTCCTATGATTCTTTTTACGACTATTGGCTATTGATTTGACTGTATTATGCTCTGAATCGCAGCTGCTTAAAAGCTCGCAATTGCTGTCGCATCGTACGAAGTTATGATGCTGGTGGTATCCTGTTGTTGGCAGATGTCTTTTTTTGTAGTGGTTTTTTGTATTTTTGGGGGGAGGGGGAGCGAGGAGGGGATGGGTGTGGGTGTGGAGTGTAGGTGTTGGTTCTAATGAGGGTGACACTGTGGATTCTAAGAATACCTCCGTTTCCTAGACAACCCAAACGACTCTGGATACCCTTTGAAAAGCTCCAAAGGGTTTCGGAAGGGGTTTCCCATCTTAGCCCTTGGTTTTCGGATGCTGGAAAATCCTTTGGCTTTCAAGAATGCCGATTCAGATACCTTAAATGTATTGTTGGATACTTTGATGGTATTGAGGGAAACCGTAAAGGTATATTAGGAAATCCATATACTAGCAAAATTGATTCTCTACCTCAAGTGGTACCCAACAGTACCCTTTCGATTTTCGAAGTATTTCATCGGATACCGAAAATGTTTCCGAAGCTTCGAAATTTTAAAAAAGTATAATGGAAAACCGAAACAGATTTCCGAATTTTTTTTGAGACCTTTGAAGATAAAGACCAACTACTAAACGTAAATCAGCTGAAAAACTTGATTCTGAGCTTTTCTGTCAGGAGATTGATTCACGAAAAACAAAATCCACTCGAAATCTCCGTCCAAAATGGCTTTGATAATAAAGATGCATTCACAACGACAATAAAAACTCTTTTACCAGCTCTTTCTTTCTCTTTTATCGGGAAGAGTTGACTTTTTGTCGTTTTTTTTTCTTCTACAAACAGGCCCTTATTCGTTTACTTTATCCGCCTTTGTAAACTATTCATTTACCCAGAGTTTCTTTCATCAACATATGTGAGATATTCATTCATGAAATTTCATTCGTTTTGTATTTCTTCTCATTCAATTATAGCTTTTGATCCTTCTAATAAACGATACTGCGCCAACATCGAGATTTCAGAATTATTATTGAAAGTGCGCCCGAAGTTTCCCCCAATAACATAACTGGTCTCAAACATTTTCTTCATAATCAAACCGCGACACACATTCTACTATAAAGGCCAATAAACTACTTCGGTTTATAAAAACAAACTCAAAAAAGCGCACTATCAGAATACATGAACAAGCTCAAATGCATCTTCAGTTTCTGTTAAACGGCTTGTCCATGTAACGCGACACTTCAGGCATTAACTATTTTTTTCAAAACTTTGAATAAACGTTTATGTCATGTTGTAGAGCATATTCGAAAGTGGGCGAAAATATATTTTCCTATTCAAGAAATTATGTTTGTGAGTCTTAAAAAATGTATACATTAAAGCTCAATTATCACGCCGTTGATAGCAATTTTTTCTCTCCTACTTCGAAACCAATCGTACACATTAATGACAAGCTTCGAACTTGCACTTTTAGGTGTTCTCTAAACTATCATAGACGACCTTTCTTTTGGCAAAATAACCAAATTTTGTACTATCCTTCACCTTAAGATATTCCTAATACAATACTTGATCAATATCGCTGTCACACCGTTACGAAAAGACCTCATTTTAAAAGTTTGATGAACCCTTTACGAAATACCAGAAAATAAAGTAGTGTACTATTCGTAACTTTTTACGGCGATTCTGATGTACTACTTTTTTTCTGAAAAATGTGTCATCTCGTGGAAAATAAACGTAACAGTGCGACAAAAGCTTCATTTTTGGTGCTATTCCTAACTCATGGAAATCAACAATAATTTCGATAGTACTAACGTCAGACAGTCTCTAGTTACAAGTTAAACCTTATTTAACCTTTAGTTTACTTATCTACCGATAAATCTTTCAAAAAATATCTAATACTTATGTTTTCAGCTACGGTTAATTTTAACCATTGTAGCAACACATTCAGAATCAATATCAAATTTCGCATTGACTGACGTGTTGTTCATATTTTTTGAACAGATAATAGTCGTTCAAAATGAAAAAATAAACGGTTTAAATGATCAGTCTATTTTCTTTTTCTCTCTTTCCTTTCATCGTCTGTTCGTAATGAGAAAAAAACAATTAAATAAAATCAGTCAGCATTTTTCTTTTTTTCTTCTTCCGTTCGCTGTCCACTTTGTTTTGACAGTTCGCAGATATAAATAGCTGGAAAAGAAAAGAAGAAACAGTTCTATCTATCCAGTAAGAAAGAGTTCTGGAAAAGGATTTGCAAATTTTTCTTTCATATAATTACTATTGCCAAATATCAGTTATATCGTTTCATCAAGGTAACTATTTGTTTCTTCTTACTATCGTCATTTTGACATGGCTATGACTAATGCTGAAAAAATGAAAAAATGTCCAGAGAAAATCAAAAAAGCTAAGGTAAAATTTGCGTTTTTTTCAAAAATTTTATTTTTATTTTTCAACTCCAACAGTACAACTAGCTTTCCATTATATATGCACCACTACCATCTATGACTTGTCGCCAACGCACTGGCAGGGATAGGATCCCGCGTTCGTAGAAGTCGTGGGACTTTTGACCGAAGAAGTTGACGAGTTCCATTTTGACGTCGTTCTCATCGCCGAACCTTTTCTCACGCATTTGGTTAGAAAGAGAACGAAACAAATGGTAGTTTGTTGGAGTCAGGTTAGGAGAATAACGTGGATGAGGAACAGTAATCCATCCGAGTTTCAATAATTTTTCGCGCGTCGACTTTGCAACATGGAGTCTCGCGTTATCATGCAAATAGTAAATTCGATCCTGCTTTCCCTTGAGTTTTTCCACAACCGGGTCCAATTGATGACAGTAGAGATCAGCAGTCATGGTGCAACCCTTTGGAAGAATTTCCCAGTAAATAATCCCATTGACTCCCCACCAAACGCTCAGCAACATCTTCTTGGAATGTGAATCAGTCTTAAGCGTTGCTACGCCTGTTTAACCAGCACTCAGCCACTGGCGTCTGTGCGTGTAGCTAATGTACAACATCTACTTCTCATCGCCAATGATAAGATTGCGGAGCCATTGGTAGTTGCGATGAGATGCTATTAAATCCATACAAGCATCAACCCTGTGTTGAAGCTGATGTGGTGATAACTGGTGGGGTATCCAAACTCCATATCTTGCCTAATTCGTTCAGATGTTTGTCCACCGCAGTATAAGAGCACCCAAGCTGCTCTGCTAAAAACCGTAATGTCAGTTGAAGATCTTCTTCGATAAGCTGCCTTAAGAGTTCCACATCCAGTTCCAGTGGTCTACCGGAACGAGATAAATCGTCGAGTACAAAGTTACTGTTCTTAAAGCGCTTGAACCAATGTTGTGCCGTACGGATAGAGAGCACATCCTCGCCCATCATGCTGCATATTTTGTTGGCTGCTTTCGTTGCTTTGTGACCAAAACGGAATTCATGAAATAAAAGCACTCAAATTTCTCTACGAGAAAGATTCATTATCAGTCCATGATCAACGTCCATATCGATGGCTTTATTATCATTCGAAAGATATTCATACTCCCTTTATATACCCTTAGTATGGAAACTTCTAGAGCTTTCTCGAATGTTTTAGAAAATTAAAAAAAAAAACGAAAGAACTTTGTTGACAACCTAATATAAAGCAGTGGAAGCAAAAGATTGTATTCGTTATAATACAGAAAAGCAAAAACTAACAGGAGCAAGCTTAGCTAAATGTCGTACCGAAAACAAACTTCGTCAACAAAAATATCGAGAAAATAAAAAAAACGGTATTAATAAACCTCTTGCAAGTTCATTCAAAAGTCGTCAATCATTTAGCAAAGCATTAAAAAAAACAAATTCTTCACTTCAAAGATGTGATAAAAAGAAAAAAGTTATTACTCAGCATCTTGCTGAAACATTTCGTTTGGTTCTTAAATCCAAACATCAACGTACTACAGCTCAACTTACTGATAAGCTAAAAGCTGACGTTTATAATTTCTATTTACGAGACGATATTTCATATCAATTACCAGGTAAAAAGGACACAATTGTTATTAAAGAAGATGATGGAAGTAGAGTAACTTATCAGAAACGAATTTTGTTTAATAATTTACGTGAAACTTATGAATTATTTAAAGAAGAGAATGACAACGTTTATATGAGTCGTTCTTCGTTTGTTGAATGAAGACCTCCTTTTGTTATTCCAAAAGCTGCTTTAACACATAGGAATTGCTTGTGTTTGTATCATGAAAATATTTGTTTACTTTTAAAAGCTCCTGATAAATACGTTGCTGGCAAATGCTGCTCATCTTTGCAAACATTTACCAATAGTTGAGTTGGTAATGCTAATAATCAAGAATGTATGCTCAGTAGTTGTTCACTTTGTTAGGACTTTTTACAGAAAAAATAGAGGAAAACGTTACGGACTGCAACGTTAAGATTACTTGGTCACAATGGATGAACGAAAATGGTCGTGCAGAAAAAAAAAGAGTTTTCAGGCAATGTTGATGAAGCAGTTTTGTTATTTGAAGTCAAAAGTCGAATATTTTTTGTTTCATGTGTACATTAAACGAGAACAGACAAAGCATTTTGAAAAGTTAAAGACCGAAGTTAGTGATGAAAAGATAGTATTGCAAGTCGATTTTGCAGAAAATTTCACTATGAAAGAACAAGACGAGATCCAGAAAGCTCATTGAAACACGAAACCGTTGAGTATATTTACTACTTTTGTGTGGTCAAAAAGTGAAAATTTTTCTTTTGCTATATTATCATTAGATGTAACACACGATAAATTTGTCGTTGATTCTGCTTTGAAAATCATTTTAGATCATATCGAAACAGTTCTTCCAAATGTTGAAGAAATAAATTGTTTTTCGGATGGTGCTGCTTCTCAGTTTAAACAACGTTTTCATTTTCGAAATTTAATACAAATTGTTAATGAACGAAAAATAAATCTGAGTTGGCATTTTTTCGCAACTTTTCATGGAAAGGGTATAGTTGACGGAATAGAGGGGTACTGTAAAACATTTTGTGTGGTCAGCTATACTGGCAGGAGGAGTGCCCTAGGGAAAATCTTTGATTCTTCGATAGCAGATCCTCAGCAAATCAGATAACGATCTTGAAAGGATTCGCCATTTTTTCCTGAGGAAACGACTGAATCTTGAAAGATGCGTGTAGCCACGGTTTATTAGGATCCTGACAGGATTTTAATCAAGAAGCAATTAGGATTCTTAACTGTTTATTATTATTAGAACATCAGGCTCCGTCCAAGAAATCTCGAAATCCCGAAAGAAGCGTGTAGCCACGATTTAGCAGGATCGTGTCGGGATTCAAATCAGGAAAAACAAGGATATCAACAAGATTGTCATTGCTTGAAAGTAAGGATCGTGTCAGGAAACCATTGAATCCTGAAAGAAGCGTGTAGCCACGGAATTGTAGGATCCTGCCAGGATTTCAATAATTCAAAATTGAAAAAAAAAATTTCTGATGATCACATCTTTCAGGATTTCGCTCGGTTTTCTTCAAGATGTTATCAAACTTCCTGACAGGATCTTTGTAGGATTGGACCAGGTTTCCTCCAGAATGTCATCAGTTTCTTGGCAGGATCTTTGCAGGATTTCCTAAATAGAACAGAAAATATATGAACACATAGAGTATCGATCTCTAGACCTTCAGTATACATACCGATCAGCTTACCCAGCTGGATGTGCCATGTCATTCCATATCACTTTAACGTTCAATATGTTAATTTTGACCTTAATCTTAACTTCTATTTGAATTCTATTTGAATACAAATTGTTTCAAAAAATTCTGAAAATTCGATACCATTTTACATATTTTTTTAGTCGCTGTCATTTTGCTATTGTTTTTAATTTCAATTTTATTTAAAAAATATGTTTAATTTTTTTTTTGGATTTAATCCTATTTAAAAATATTTTTTGAATTGTTTTTTAATTTCAATTCGATTTAAATAATATACTTTGAATTCTTTTTTTATTCCAATTCCATTAAGAAAAATATTTTTTGAATTGTTTTGGAATGTAATTCTATTTAAAAAATATATTTTGATTTTTTTCAAACGTAGCCAAAACTGTAAGCAGTTTTTATCGAAAGGCTTCCTGCTGAATAAAACTATATATTTACAGAAAAAATATTTTACGATGACTAAATGCAAATTAATATCCTAATTTAATAATTTCAATTTTCTTTTTCTGATAAGCTTAAAAAAGAACTTATTGCTGTAGCCGAATCTCAAAACAACTTATGTAGACTAAAAAGAAATTTAGAAAATATTTTTTTCTAAGATTTGTAAGATTCGTTCTATTAGTGTATGGAAAGAATTACATCAAGATCAGCATAAAAATGCCACTAGTTTGTTCAGTTCTCAGAGTTTTGTCGTCTTTCGAACAAAAACACATTAACATCTTAAAAATCCTTCTATTTTTTTTTTATTGAAATTTTTCTCAACATTGATATTGAAATTCTCTTGCAGTCTATAAATTCACAAATCTTGAAAGGATCCTGATCTGAACGTACTTTAGCTGAAAGTGTCAGGGAACCGATTCATTCATTCTTATTAGGTTCCTGATAACATCCTGAAAATTAAATTTTGAATAGTCTCTAAATATAGACCTGGAAAGATCTTTACTAGTTCCTTGTATTTTCTTATCAAGATCCTGCTGATACTTGCATTTATTTTCTAAGTATTCGAAATGCCTGTTCTTGAACAGTTCCGCTGAGGGACCTGATCAATGTTTGATAGGATTTCTTAGTTGAGGACTGTGACTAATCTTTTTTTATTTCTGATATGATCCTTCTCTAATATAACTATGACAGTTGGCAGAATCCTTGTATCAGGATCTAGGGTACATCTTGACTCAAACCTAATGAAATTTTGATAAAATTTTCTTTATGATTTTTGTCTGATTCCTGAATAGGATTAACGGTGAATCTTAGTAAGATCCTACAAACTGAATTCAGAAAAAAATCTGACCAAGAACGTGAACAAACTTGGATAGAATCCTGAAACAAACCTGACAGGATCCTTGAGATTTATGATTTGGAAAGATCCTTCAAGGCTATCTCAAGAAATGGACATGGTCGAGTGGACTAAGCAGTAACCTGTAAAGATCTCTGCTAAATCCTTACATGTTCTTATCAATATCGTGATTAGAATTGGCATTGTCTTGCAAGTTTTAGAAACGCATATTCTTGAAAAAGCTCTGAACAAGATCCTGATTGAAGCTTTCCAGGATTAGTCTGTTTCATATTCTGACAGATCTTATTATTTTCTTGCCAGGATCCTCGTCTGATGTGGCTATCACTCTTGACAGGATCCTAATACAAAGATTTGTCCTAGATCCTGACGAGAACCCGATACAATCTTGGCAGAATCCTCTCTCATTATTTTGAGAGGATTCTTAATAGAATCTTGAGGAGATCCTGATAGGATTCTGTATTCTCAACTCAGAAAAATATCTGAGCAGGAACTTGAAGAAATCCTGAACAGGATCTTGTTTCACCTTAAAAATCCAGGAGACAGGAAATACTAAGGATTTGAAACAGGATCCTGAATAAAAGCTTGCCAAGATCCTTAAGATTCAGGATCCTGAAAGATCCTTTCAAGGTTTCTCAAGGAATGAACAGGATTGAAACTAGGGTGTGTCCATCAGCTGAAGATTTTATTATACTTGCAAAGGAAAAAACTAAGAAAATAATTTTGATTGAAATCACGAGAAATGATATTGATAGTTCGAAAAGTAAACTTGAATATCTTTTCAAAACGGCGAAATATATTCCAGAAACATTAAAAATGCATTCAGTTAAAGTGGTTGATGAAGATGAATTAGAGTTTCGTTATTATTCGCCGTATTCTCCGAAAAAAAACTATAATATATTGATAGTAAACATGTAGATTTTTTAGAATTTTTTGTTTGAATTTGTTTTTTTGATTATGTCTGTATTTAGATACTCAATGAAATGTAGAAAGGGGTTTTATTTAACCAAAACTTCATTGTAAACGATAAGATGAAAAGAAAATAGTAGAAAAAAATTTACTGATAGAAACATCCGAAAGAAAAACAAAAAAAAATACCCAGCTCGAATGAGGCCGGGTCTTCGTTCCGAGCTGGAGAAACATTAAAGTTTAAGATAGCATGCACTTAAATTTGAGTGGGAAAGAGCCTGTGAGTGTATCTCGAATCTATAGCAGAAGCATAGTTTATTGCAGCAGGAAATGTTGCGTTTAACAGAGACTTAAGAGGTCTCCATCCATGCTAATGCTATCTTTAATGGTTAGAGTTTCAGAAATGTCTCTTGGAACGTTTAAACAATGTGTTGAGACAAAGTCACATAAAATAGAAAGAACATATAAATTTTCGAAAAAAAACTGTCACACCGTTACGTTTGTTTTTTGCATTTATTACGTGAAGAAAAGAAGTTAGGACAAATACTTGTACCATTGTGAAGCTCGTTAAAAGCTCTACAAAATTTGCCCTTCCGGAAATTTTATTTGGAGAGCATCTTTTGCGGGAAATCACGGCTTAAGAACAAATACTTCAAATTTAGGATTCTTTTATGTGACTCCGTTACACTATCAAAAAATCTTCCCAGACACTCGAGAGTTCGACGGAAACTACTCATTTTTAACGTACCATATCCTTGGCCTGGATTCGCGTATTCCGTAACTGGATTCGCTCACAGTTGGGACCAAAGAGTACACTCTGCGGACCAACATAGAACTCAACGAGCTCTATCGGATGCATTATTTACTATTGCTCCAGCACCGTTCCAAGTTGGAGAAAAATCTAGAATACTGCAAAAAACAACCAAAAAATCAGAATTCTGTTGTGCTACGCGCGGCGATTCGCCCACAGCTGGGACTAAAACTTGAAAATGACATAGATAGATAGAACTCGATGAGCTCTATCCAATGCTCACCTTTTAACGTATTCCAGGTACTACCATCCTCCTCAAAACTCCCATATACTCAGAAATCCTGCTTTTTCAAGAAAAACCGCTCCGGCATTCACCCGCCGCTGGGACCGAAAAATGAAAATCACATCGGGAGATAGAACTCAACGAGCTCTATCCAATGCTCATCTTTTAAGGTATTTGAAGTACTTCCATCCTACCCCAAACTCCAATATACTCAGAAATCCTGGTTTCTCCCGGAAAACCGTTTCCGGATTCGCCCATAAACGGGACCGAAATATCAAAATGACATTAGCAGATAGAACTCAACGAGCTCTATCCAATGGAAACCTTTTAAGGTATTTTAAGTATCTCGCTGCCCTAAAGAACCCAATATAGTCAGAAATGCTGGTTTTTCTCGAACAACTCCTCAGGATTCGCCACCAGTTAGGACCAGGGTGTGAGTGTTGGGGTGTGGATGTCTTGGTGTGCGGGTGTGTGTTTGCGTGCTTACACTTTTGAGTTACACCCACACCGACATCCTACCTGCATTTGCACACACCCAGACTGACACGCTACCTGCACTTACACACACCCACACCCTTTTAGTCCCTGCTACCGTCGGATCACGCCGGTTTTCTGACAAAACCCAGGATTTCATCGTATATTGGGGTTTTGGGTGGGATGGATGTACTGAGAATTACCTTAAGAGGTTACCATTGGATAAAGCTCGTTGAGTTCTGTCTATCGATCCCATTTTCATGTTTTGGTGGGAGGTGTGGGCGAATCCTGCAACGGTTTTGCGGGAAAAACCAGGATTTCTGAGTATATTGCGGTTTTGGGGAGGATGGAAGTACTTAGAATACCCTAAAAGGTGAGCATTGGGTAGAGCTCGTTGTGTTATATCTACGTATATCATTTCCATTTTTGGGCCCCAGCTGCGGGCGAATTCCGGAAAGGTTTTGCGGGAAAAACCAGGATTTCATGGTATATTGGGGTTTTGTAGTGATGGAAGTACTTAGAATACCTTAAAAGCTGAGTATTAGATAGAGCTCGTTGAGTTCTATCTACCTATGCCATTTTCATTTTTTGGTCCCAGCTATGAGCGAATCCAGGAAAGGTTTTCCGGGAAAAAGCAGGATTTCTCAGTATATTGGGTTTTGGGGGCATGGAAGTACTTAGAATACCTTAACAGGTGAGCATTGGATAGAGCTCATCGAGTTTTATCTACCTATGTCATTTTCATGTTTTGGTCCCAGCTGTGGGCGAATCCCGGAGCGGTTTTGCTGGAAAACCCATGAATTCTGAGTATATGGGGGTTTTGGGAAGATGAAAGTACTTAGGAGTACCTTATAAGGTTACCATTGGATAGAGCTCGTTGAGTTCTATCTACCTATGCCATTTTCATGTTTGGTCTTAGCTGTGGGCGAATCCCGGAACGGTTTTGCGGGGAAAAACAGAATTTCTGAGTATATTGGGGTTTTTGAGATGATGGAAGTACTTAGGAAACCCTAAAAAGTGAGCATTGGATAGAGCCCATCTAGTTCTATCTACCTATGTCATCTTCATGTTTTGGTCCCAGCTGTGGGGGAATCGCTGTGCGTAGCAGAAGAAAAATCTGATTTTTTTCGTTTCTTTTTACAGTATTCTAGGTTTTTCTCCCACTTGGCATGGTACTGGAGGAAAAGTAAATAGTGAATTCGATCGAGCTCGTTGAGTTCTATCTTGGTCCGGAGGGTTTAGTCTTTGGTCCCAACTGTGAGCGAATCCAGTTACGGAATACTCGAAGCCAGGCCCAAGACATCCTACGTCATTATTATAGCATAAATAGAGCATGACTAGCTGCGTTTAATGGCACTTGAACAAATTTTCTAGCTCCTAAAGTTCTCGAGATAATTGAAAAATAGTCTGTCAAAATCGTAACATCGTGACGCTTGGACAAGGCGGTATACATATATACTTGACTTAGATATTAAGAATAGCTTATTTGGTTCAAGAGAACAACTAGAAAAGTGTTATATTAAATTGTGTCAAATTTATTGATAAATTATGATAAACAGTAATTGATTTACTTGACAATGTATCTGTTTGTAAAATAATCTTATATAATATAACTGTAAAATTATCTTCATAATATAGAACGTGCATGTCATGGCTCAATATTCAAAAATAGGTACAACACCTACTGATGTTGTATTAATTAATACAGTTTCTTTTTGATATTCGTTTGAAGTTCCTGATACGATATTTCATTTTATAGATACGACCATTGTAATTCTTCAATATATTTTCGTTTTTTTTTAATTTACAATACGACTACATAAGAGATTTAAATTAAGTGTCGTTTCTTATGAATCGCCATAAACAAAATTATTAACTATTAAAGTTTATTCCAATCAAACAACGCGATGATCTTATTTTTAAATATTAAAATGTCAAACAATTTAGTATTCTTTCGGAATCTGATCATCTGAAAACCAGTAATGCATACCAAGTCAATGCTATTCACATATTTATCGATTAATACCATAAAATAGGATTTTATTTATTAACATAAGATTTTACCATGTAGTCCATTGACAAAAGGTGTTTGACTTTATGTTAAAATATAATTAACTTTGTACTACACAGAATCGATTTTGTATTTTTCTTAAATATATTATTTGAGTCACATAAGATTAGTTTGCATTATTTTCAACTTATCGAAATATAACGTGATTTGAACCAGGATTGATTTTCTATTGATTATATCATGAAACAATTTAATTTACAATTATCGGCATACGCCATGTTTTAGTGTGAAGATATTAGTCTCAATTTTCAATTTCGAATTTCTTCCGCCTTTTTAACATCATATACATTTTTTAAATATAATATCAATTTGTTTTAGCATTTCAGAATTTTGTTCTATTATCTCGTTTTAGTATTTCCTGTTCCCCGTATTTGCCTCCGTTTTTATACTTTGCTTGTTTCTTTTTTTTCTTTTCATATCTGCTTTTTCTCTGTGCTAAAAAAAGTGTAATGGAGAACCCTGTTGTGTGTTTATATTTTTAAATAACACGAAATGTGTCGGCGAAATTAACTCTGCACTTCTTTAGTTATTTTAATCAAAGCACATTTATTTTATATTCAATTATTATTTAATTTTCGTCTACGTCGATTGCTGAAAAGCAGAAGTTTAGAATAGCAGATTGAACTTGTCTTCTTCGTTAAGTGATAGATTGGTCTGTTTTTAAATTGATTTATTAAATTACAAGAAATAAATAATTTATATTTATTTCAAATTTTATTTATTCCTAAATTAAATTAACAGTAAATATCAATTGTCACCTCTACTACGTAATCGACACTGAAATTTTCAAGGCGATAAACGATGCTCTATAATAGTTAATATTTTTGTAATAAGTGATAAAAAGACATGTAAGAAAAGATTATTCATGTAACAGTAGAATCAACAGAAAGCATTTCGATTTGTGGTGTAAGATCAGCAACTCTTGGAGCATTGGTGCACGATGATCAATGGAGATCATCATCATGTAATATGAATGTTTGATGAAACTTCTCATAATTCAATAAATTGCTCGTTATTGTTCCCTTGGTCAAATGAGAACGATGATTCACTATCAAAAAAAAAAAAACAAAATATTCTCCAACGGTCTAAAACAAACTGCACAAACATTTTTTTTATCCCGAGTGAATAAATGACTATCACAGGCTTTTGCATGTTTTTTATCCCGAGTGAATATATGACTGTCACAGGCTTTTGCATGTTTTTTATCCCGAGTGAATAAATGACTGTCACAGGCTTTTGCATGTTTTTTATCTTACAATGTGCATGACAATTTTTTTTTTCGTTCTTTCATTTTGTTTACATATGCATCATGTACAGCAACTAATGTAAACACCGTATACAATGAGTTACCTTGAATTGTAGCTCACAACAGCGAACGTCATTTGGAAATTTACACATGTGCAATATGCAGCAATAGACAACGATAAAAATCCTTGAAATTACTTTGATTCTCAAAAAACGACAAAAATAGGAAAATGAAGTAAGGGTACTTTAAACATGTTCAAAAGAGAATTGCTATATAACATACTGAGAAAAAGAAATAATCGATGCAGTTCTTCTTGTTTTTTAATGACTTAGTAGGTAAAAGAACTAACAACGTAAATGATGAATAATCAAAACATGTAATTTCTCTTTCTTGTGAAATTATGTTACGGCAAAGTTTCTAGTTGAAGTCTTTAGGATGGATTCTCGTAGAAAAATGTTGTATGCTCCAAATTTTTGAAGATAATTAAATGAAGTCGATTTTTCAATGATAGTTAATGATTTTAATTGAAAAGTTTAGTTAAAATTTGAAAGGAGATTTTGGTTGATGGTATCTATGAAGCATTCATTTTAAGTGAAGCTTGAGAAAGATGTGCAATGCAGTTTAAATAAAAAAGCCAATTGTTTTCGCAAGTTAGAACTATATTTGAAATATGAAAGGAATCAATCACTTCCATTTTGAAAGTAAACACCCATGTTGAGTATATAGCTATTTGATAAGAACTTTGAATCATGTTCGAATTGTTAGTGATAGCACAAAATTACTCTGTTTGTATTAGACAGTTTCTATAGAAATCCAGAGGCGCATCATAAATGAGAATTATCACGAACTGCATGCATGACTTTGATCTTATCATGAAAAAGATTCGTTGCCCGTAATTATCATAGATATTCAATGTTGTTTTTAGAAATCCAAACATACTTTGTTTATGGTGCGCATAATTTATTGGAATAAAATATTGTGAAAAAAGATAGAACAAATGAATAGAGAAAATAGGTTAACTTATGATAGGAAAAACGCTAACTATGTATAAATATGAAAAAAAAAATAGCTAGTGGATTATGGTAGTTATTAATGGGTAATAGGAATGTTCGATTTCCATCGTCGATTTGTGATTGTGGCGTACATCCTGCAAAGAAAAAAAATACTGAATCGACTTCATATCAGATGATTCTGGAAACGATGTTGTCAAAGCGAAATATGCTTATAATGCAATTGAATATCAGAACATTGTCTCAGTGAGCCATCATCAAAGTACAGTTTTAACACAACATACTTGATTTATTTTTTGCCAAGACTGCATTCAAATGTTATTATCACTTTGAGGAAGTTGTATGGAATCATCTATAAATGTCGTCCAGTAGAACGTTTAATTTTTTTTACTCGCTGTTCGAATATGTCAAGGCTTTTCTAACATCTTCCTTCTTGATATCTGATTTCAAGAGTTTTTCAACGAAGCAATGCGCAAGTCTTCTTAAGCTACTGGTTAATGAAATATTATCGACGAAAATAACAATATGAGTGCTTACCAAAATTATACAGTTGTACACAATAAATAAGACAGCATGTTGTTTCACTGTAATCGAAAATAGTCAGCTGATATAGGGAAGTCGTATGCTCAGACATAGCAAGAGACAATTGATAGCTTCAGTTGTTCGTCATCTACATATGAGCTTAATTTATATAACCATTTGTTCTGTGTACTCGATAGATCATTCTAAGGTCGATCCATCTATCATCATGTATATTGTTCAGCAGTGTAAAGAACCTCTCTTTTTCATTTTTATTAAATTAAGAGATCATGCTTATAAATAATGGTCGTTTTAGTGTTTCCACTATAATCCTTTTTCTTACACCCTTCAAACCAAACTTTTTTTTTCAACAGATAAGCCGTCAAATTCTCTTCAAAATTCAATCCAACTCATTTGTATAGAAAGCGAACAACTAAAATTAAACAAAGAATGTTTCACAGGTATGCATGCATCAATCTTTGTGAACTTGATAGTTTTCAATTGTTATATAAACAATAAGAATTCAAGGTGTTTTTGAGTAGTTGGAAGTTTGTTATTTCTTATCATGACCTCTAAAATTGTTGTTACTTAAACCTAACTTGAAAAAATCGAACTTTATAAAACTCAGCCCAAAATGCCGAAAATCTGTAATTTTTCGTCAGCTGAATTTGAGAACAAGCGTCTAGCTAAACTTTCTTTGTTTCATCTTGTACAATGGTCATCTTTCATCATAGCTAAAACAGCTCGAAGTCAAAAGATGCTACTATAGCTTCATAGCGTATCGTTTTTTAAAAATAACACAAGGAAACAGCCGAAGATATGAATTTTTAACCATATCAAAGCGAAGTAAAACTGATGCCAGA